>JAAAKL020011462.1:0-13636 GCA_010016065.2 Carybdea cf. marsupialis auct. non (Linnaeus, 1758) | reverse complement strand
GTAGATAAAAAAACTCTGCAAGATATCCTAAATAGAGCAAAACTTTTATAGGTGCCAGTGGTATTATTGTAAATAGATTTATATTTTTGCAAGACTCTTGCCGTTGAATTTTATATATAATATATATATTACATATATGTATATATATAAAATGTAGTACATGTAAACTGCAATTTACACCAGCCCTGATTGTAATCAATAATAAAAGGGGATAAAGAGATTCTTAAATAGATACGAGATGTGTTTTTACTACTTTTTACTACTAATTTCTCGAGTGTTATATTTAAAAATCCGATCGGTATTTTACCCCCCTGAAGTTAAGTGCGATTTCACACTTTTAAGTGATGTAAAGTTTATGCCAGCGGTCATCTTGAATCCTATTTCATGAAGTAAACTAATTACGCCCATTCGTTTCTTATCAGCTATCCTCTCTGTTGCGTTTTGGACCACAGCAAATCCATCATCCTGATATAGGCCTATGTCCCTTTTATTAAATAATTCTGAAGTTGTATACCAGGTTACAACTTCTGAAACTGAAAACCGGGTTACAATTTCAGTGGGTTGCTTTTGTGTGCGGTTATAGTTTTATCTTACTTCTGAAGTACCGACATTATGACTTTTTTTGATTTCAGGAATCTGACGTGACGTATATTCCTTGCAGTGGCTTAACGGGAGAAAATCTGACACAAAAAGCGACGGATGAACGACTCACATCTTGGTATAGAGGTTGCTGCTTAATAGAACAATTAGGTAATCTACGTATAACTGAAGTTAAAGTAGCTCATAGGTAGACCATGGGTAGTAGGCGCAATGTTGCTATCGTATCTTCTTGAGTTTTTCGTTCAAAACTGAGCGGGACTTTCAGGGGACTGTGTAGATACTAATACAAAGTATGCATAAACTTGCGTTAATTCAAGCTTATAATGTTTCGTATCGGGAGTTTTTCGACTTCTTTTGCTCTTACAAATTCTTTAATACAGACAGTTTGAGATAGTTCTTCGAATATATCGCATATCCAGCTCTTGGTACACCCCGCTCAATATTCTGTGGGAAACTTAAGTGGAGAGATGGGGTGTTCCAGAATAGCCAGCTGACAGATTACATTTATTAAAATTAACTCTCATTCTGCTTTTTGTTGTCGATAAAAGCGGATCTTCATAGCTTTTACGTGTGGAATTCTAATCTGAAATTTTCTACGCCTTTTCTGTGTGTGTTATCAAGAGAATTTTACTTCAAATTGGATCAATTGTATACTAATAAAGGGATACTTCCTTAGGGTATGAAATGACAAGGACAATAACTCGATAAACGTTAAGCACTATGACATTTTTATTTACCTTGTTTGTTTATAAGGACATTGGGTACTCTCATACTTATAAATAGATTAACACATAAGTGTATATGAACAGGAAAGAGCCATTATTCTTCTCGTCTTCTCTTAGATAATTTTAAAACCCCTGAACGACCTGTGGACAAACCATTCAGGATGTGTGTGTCGGATGTGTACAAAGGTAAGTAGCCATATCTTGATTAATACATGTGCATGATCATGTTGGTTTGATTGGAGTAAAAAGTGAAACTAGATCCCGCTACTACCTTACAATTCTATAATAAGTTGCGTTTGCTCGTTCATTTATCTATACTTCCATGCATCTCTGCACAATCTCACGTGTTCGTCAATTTTCAAGGCTGCACGTTCCTCATAGATTTATTAAATATAACCGGCGACGTTGATAGAGCGCCATTAATCTCAGCTCATCTTCACTCTAACTAATAGCATCAGTTTGATTTATTGTCAAATAAAACAGTGGAAATTGTGACAGTGAAGATCACGCTTTCGCAGACATAAGTTTCCAATTCTGAAAAATTGATACGCAAGATATATGTTTCTACTGAAACCCTGTTATCATGGTATGTTCGTCTACGATGTAAGTTACGGCAACTCGATGGTAGCACTGCCCACTTGACCAGTGCACCGGGGACAACAATATTTTTTCACAGTTGAACATAGTATCCAGCTAAAGGAATTTTGAAGTAATTTTAAGTCACTTGATCCAAGAAGCACCTGTCTATCAGCTTCTCATAGTTAATGAAAATTCCCTGTTCAACGAGTTTTTCGCATGCGCCATGTAAGGAATATCTTATGGTACTCACTACTATTTTTTATCTGTTCCCATGTAAATCGTGCTGTAGGTTAAGGGGTAAAGTCTGATAAATGAAGAAGAGCGTAAGGATAGGAAATAATAAGATCAACGCGTAAAAAAGAAGTCAACTAGCACGAGAACCATTGGGAAATATTTTGCACGAATAGCGTTCCTCTAAAGGTGTACATTTCTGTACGTCCCCGATGCTGCGTCAGTTAAACTCAAAGTTAGGGGTGCCAAAATCAATCTTCTCTTAAGGTTGACGTCTTATTAGAGATCCTAATTAATAGGAATGCGTTCAGGGCATAAAACATTATATTCTTGAACAGAAGAATTTCTGGTGTTGATTTGCTACATGATAGTTTAAATTAGCTGGACAGCATAACTTAGCTGTGGTTTTCAGTGAAGTAGACAAGACCGAGGTTGTCTGCGTAGACATTGCGCCGTCTGAACCAAGACTGTGTGTAGGACCATGAACACGCTTTTAGCTTCCAGAACATGACCAGTGGCAGCGGCAGTCAAGGTATCGAACTGACAGAGAAAAAGCGACAGCTGTATAGAAAATTGAGTCATTAGAACTCAGAAGGTAAATATGAGTGTTGATACGGTTGATGTTTACAAAACATGACTACGCGCATTAACTGTGCACAAGCAGAGTATTCCGCTTGTTGGAGTCATACGAAAACCTCTCCAGTCTTCAGTAATGATATCATAAACGTGAAGATCAGTGACGCTTTGACAAAGAGGTTAGTTGGTACATTTCGTCACGGTTGTGATAACTGTAAAAATAGTTTTATAACCTTTAAAGCCTATTGTCGTGTTTTCTCTGCAATTATCTCAGATTGTTTTCCATATTTCTGTTTCTTATGTACTCTAGGTCAAGGCAGCACCTTTGTAGTAGCAGGGAAAGTAGAATCAGGGTATGTAACAAATTCAAACAAAATCTTGCTGATGCCAGCAGGTGAACCTGGAACAGTAAAAAGTAAGTGGGTGCTAAGGATTGAGTTTATTTTTTGGAGGGTGCCTGTGTGGGAAGGTGCTTTTAAAGGATGCGTGTTGCAGACAGATCGTTGAAGCAGTGAGGAACTGGGGGAAAACAATTCTGTCTTCGAATTGAGTGTATATACACGTACTATTGATACCATTGCTAGAGTGCACGGTACAACACTATAGAGTCAAATACTAATAAGTAGTGGTAAAAATGAAAAGTGCATTACCTTGGTTTCTCGCTGTAAATGGTTTCCAGATCCCGTGGAGTTGGATGTCGATGTACACCAATGGATGATTGAGAACAAATGTTGCGACTAGAGAAAGGAAACCATATTACCATCAGGTCACTATAGCTCGGTTGTTAGAAGACCATGACGGTCCTCGGTTTGAATCCTGGGATTGGAGTATTGTCACTTTTCTATAGCATCTTTTCATACTTAATCTATATTTGTATAAAGGAAGGAACTGAGTAAGGATAGGGGGGCGAAAGGGGAAAGGGGCAATGGCATCATTATTCTCTTTAAAACTTGAGGAGAAAAATTTCAGATGGTGATATGTTTTCGCAAACGGAGGCTATACAAATATGAGGTGTATTAGGCACCTCTTGGACGTGATACTCCTGGTGTATCTTAATATGAAAGAGGAAATTAAAAAAAAAGGATGGAGATGTTGAGACAAATGAGAAGAAAAGAAGAGTGCAACGTTTACCATAGTCAAAATCTGGTGAAGTAAAATTTGTGTTTAGGTTGTGGTGGTTGAAACACCTTACTTCTATTGATTTACGTCGACGTAATCTGGGTGTTTTTCTCACACGTTAAAGTGTAAATTATAATATGCTTTAGACGTAACATTTCTAATTATTAGGGGGGGATACTTTACAATGTACATAATTGTGCGACAGAGAACGGTTCTGGTTATTAAAAGTTGAGAAGCTATATCCACTATAGATATATGAAGCTTATTTATGTTTCAAAGCACATCGTGTATAGCAGAGGATTCATAAGTTTCGGGAAAAAATATGTGGCGTGATGTTGTCAACATAAAATAACAAGAGCATCAAAGCTGGGATTATCTCCTTGATAGCTTACTACTGAAAGAAAAGAAGACGCTAAAGAATGGCCTGGGTACAACATTTGGTGAACCGGTACTCCGAAAAGAGAAAACTTGCCATCTAATAGTAAGAACCGGGAAGGCCAGGTGTCAATCGGGTAGGAGGTTGAGTTAAGAGCTTAGTGTTATGGTGAATTACGTGACGTTGTTCCGATTTCAAAGGATCGTCAGGCTTGTTTATAGGCCCTGTACTCCATGTATCAGCCCTTAGCACGCTTTTCACGCTGGGCGCTCCGTTATGTAGAGGACTCGAAGCCATAGAAAAAGCCACATTACGTATCAAGACATGACATATCTAAAAATTACTTAGCAGCAATAAAAAAGAAAACACACGGTTTGTGATATTTGAAGATACTAACGAGCGTCCTTTACTCAACTAATCAATCCAAACTTTATCATTGAAGAATCGGTGCTGTATCATTTCGTTTTGCTTTGTATTCTGATAGCTCTTATGATCAAAGAAGAACCAGTAAAATTTGCTGTAGCTGGGGATCATATCACCATGGCAGTGTCTGGTGTGGATATGGCACATGTCTAGTAAGTCTTGAAACCAAATAGAGGTTGTGGCTGCCAAGTATTTGCAGACGTTTGTCTATGAGTAGATAACAGGACATTTCTTTCCTTTTTGTTCCCTTATTGCAAAGGTCGGCCAATAAGAAGTCCGTAATTGAGGCGTCCTTTTTAATTAGATTCGCTGCATTACACATTTGCACACGTAGCAAAAATCGAGTCGTTAGAACTTTAATGAACGTTTATCACATACTCTCGAGTGCCTAATACAAGGGGGGTCTTAATAAGGGGGTGGGTGGGAATCTTTTAAAGAAATCACTTATAGGGGGGGTCGGAAATTCGTAAAAGAGTGGGACGTTAGATCATTTAAGGAGACAAGTGCATTTTATTTGCTGAGAACTCTTTAAGTAACAAGTGTAAATAAACAAAATAAGAACATAAAAAAGCGAAGTCTGTAATCAAACATTCTCGAACAAGTTGGGAACGCCCTCCTCCTCTGCCATATAGTCCTTCTCTTGCTCTTCCTTTTTATTTGGCGCTGATTTCCCTTTCTCCTGGAATTGTTGATGCTTTCTTGACACTGTTACGAGCACTGTTATCTTTCCATCAAAATTTCGTATGAAAACTATAACCTTGGATACTGTTTGCCAAAATTAATAATCGTAATAAGGGTAAGGGGATTGGAAATTTTTTTAAAAATTAATCACGCCCCCCACCCTTCGTATGAGGCACCCGAGATTAGAGGGCGAGGTTGTTTTTTTTCCTGTATTCTGATGTTGTAATTTATAGTTATATGAGCTCGGTTTGAATTGCATATATACCCATACAACAATGTGCTCAAAAGAGAGGATTCTGAATGATAAGTTCGATTAGGTTTTAGTGGAATTGATGAATACCTTTCTGCAATACCAATGCTGTTTTTTATATTAGCAATGCGGTATATTTTCTTAAAGACATTTTGAATTAGGTCATTGTTGTATAGAATCTGACACGAAAGTTTGGTAATTTTGGTTATTTTATCACCAGTAATTTGGTACGATGACTAAGCATAATTCAGATATGTGCCCGTTCCCTTTTAGCGTTGGGAGTATATTATGTGACCCTGTGAATCCAATCAAGGCCACACAAAGGATCGTTGCTCGCATCGTTGTATTCAACTCGGACATGCCTATTGTTAAAGGTTTCATGGTACGTCTCATTAATTTTTATGTCTTTCTTCACGAACTTTTTTCAAAGTGCATGACCGTTCAAATTCCGAAGTTTTTATAAGGCAGAAGGTTGTATCTCGTGCTATTTCGATGTGGCTTTTCCATTCATTTTATAGTCACATTGTTTGACATCCTGTTCTTCTTGTACGTTAATAGCTGTTGAAAACAACGTCAACTTTGAAATGATGAGGTCACTTAATTTTTCAGAATGATTTCGAGCTTTTCCGTGCGCATGTTCATTAGCTCCGAACATCCTTCATGCGCCTTTAATTGTTTTCGTAGTTTTTTGTTGTCAATTGCGAAAACGCCCTTACCCCTTGCCTCCCGAAAAAGATTACATTACAGCATTTAACACCTCAATTTTGATAGGACCTTTATTATTGAATTGAAGGGAATTCAGGAGGGAGGGAAGGAAGGAAGTGTAATCAGTGACGCTAATTGCCCTTTCATAAAGGATACGAAGAAGTATAATTTCCAAACTAAATGTGTTTGTATAAAAGCAACGTGATACGTAATACGGCTGTCTGGTGTAAAGCTTGCCAGCTGAAAAGGGCTTATGTACGGAGTTAACATGGTTTCCCCCACGTTGCATCCCGAAGACATTCGAGCACTATTATGTAGTATGTAGGTGGATACAGCAGAGTTTTTGCGTCTTTTAAATGACGCCAATCTTTTCTTCTTTAGGTAGTATTACATTGTCAAAATCTAAGTGAGCCGGCAACCATTAACAGGCTGGTCAGTGTCTTGAATAAGAGCACAGGGGAAGTGATGCAGAAGAGACCAAGGTTAGTCTGGAGAATGCTCTTTATCCTCCTTGCAATGGAAGTTGTATCTATTAAGTATCTAGTAAGACTTGGCTACTAATTTGGGAAATAAGAAGGAATATTGCCTTTATGACACGTTAGGTATCAATGAATAATTTATTTTCCACCGTGAATGGTTTGGGTATTGCAAAGTGGCCAATTTCTCTTATACTGAGGCTAAAATGACAGCAGATCGTCTAGATATGTATGAAAGATATAGTATGTTACCATCTCAGACGTCTTTTTGGAGTTGGTAGGTGGGAGGTAGCTGTGTACCTATAATCTGACTGACCAACCAACTGTTTTATTGTTTAATGACCTTGACTTCGATTCTCACTAAAGAATTGCAACGAGATATGTGCCCCAGTGAGACTTTTCTAACTCCCATTTTTTACTGAGAACTGGCGGTTCTGGCAGCGATTTCCGTTGATAAAGCTCGGGAAAGTCGCATCGAATTTGATAAATCAATAGCAGTTACGATTAGATCTAATTGCGAATGCTTATTATATTAGTTCAGGAAGGGGGGGTGGCGTAGTGTTGCAATATCGACGTCTCACATTGGTTAAGCCATGTTACATGCATACTTACTATTGAGATTGATGTGAAATTGCGTTGCTTCTGAATTCAAATACTATCAAGTGTTGTAGGAAATTCCACGGCTTTCTGATATCTTTCGCCTAGATGCCTGCCTAAGCAGTCAAATGCTGTAGTGGAAGTGAAGACAACCAAACCTATTTGTGTTGAACTTTATAAAGATAATCGAGTCCTTGGACGGTTCATGTTAAGGTCAGGTGGAAAAACCATAGCAGCTGGAGTTGTGACAGAGGTAAGTTCATTTAATATCATTATTGAATGCATCAAGAGTGAAGAAAAGGGCCATTTATTATTAGATTTTTATTTTAAGAGGCACCGTAAGATACCAATTCAGGGTTTGCCGCGCCTCCTCAGGTATTCTCAAATTTCCTCATATTCTTAATTTTACCTCGAATCGCAATAAGTGCACAAGTTTAAGGAACCTTAAATTTTCCTCGCTTACTTTACTCAGTAATTTAAAAATATAAAATTGAATGTTCCCAATCAAAATGTAACACCAGTGAAATTATTAAAATTAGAATGTTTGTATTCTCGTCGATAACTAAAGCTGTGATAACTGTTTACCAGGCATGACGAGTGTTCCCATATTGGTTTTCTGTGTTATCATTTTTACGTAGACCATGATGTAATAAAGAAATGTAGTATATATGTGTTGTAAAAGTTTACATAGGTTTGTCAGTGTTTTTGTCAGAAAAAGCGAGCAATGAGACCGAGCTTGGCTAGGTTGTAATCTGCATTGTGTGTTTCTACAAGGTGTTAAGATCATACTGTTTTCGTGTTACACGATGTAGAAGTCTGTACTTTACGAGTGAGCATGATCTGTCAAGCGTTCCCATTAATTGTTAATGTTTTGAGTTAAAAAACAGAGGTCGACACAAATGCAGGTACTTTTAGGGATCTTTGGCTAGAATAATAAACATTCAAGGCTTGTCTGCAGAGGAAGGCCGACAATCCACCAGCTAGGTACAAAGACATGTAAATTGGCATATGTGGTGTTCAAAATTCTCCATTCTGATGCAGATAATACAGAACTTAAGGTACCTAAAAGATAGTCGAATTTCAATCTTAAAAAACCCACTGCACTTCCATTCAGAACTGCACTTCTATTGAGTAGTGATTTTGAAGATTCAAGTAAAGCATCAAATCTTCAAACCAATCAACAGTTGTGACATACGGCAATAAAGAGATTGTTACTAGCGCTGAAATAGTTTGGTCGTTAGATGTCTTTATGTCCAAATACTCGTTCAAGTTTGGGTTTTTTGCGGTTATTCGTTGGTGGCATACCCGATTTCAAGCGTAGTTAAGTTCAAGTAAAGTTGACCTGTGTACTGCCCCGTTTTCCGACAGCAAAAATGCAAGGCTTAGTACTTGCGGAAAACGATGTGGAATTACACCTTAGTTTTTGAAACAATTGATTTTAATGAATCCTGTAACAAAGTTACCAAGAAAAACTGACTCAATTTGCGTTTTCGATTTTGACTCCAACAAAGTTGTTGTGGCAACAAGGAACTATAGTTATGAATCCCGTGGCAGGTAATCATCAGCTGCTCCCATTTCGATGAACAGTGCAGTGGCCCACTAGAAAAGACAAGATTCTTCAAGTTTCTTGAGAAGGAAAAAACGTGGATCTACTATATTTAAAAATCCTCGTAGAAAGCTGAAGGAGTACGAACTGCCTGTTTTCTGTACACGTGGTCCTGCAATTCTTTGGTGACGACGCGAGATCCTTCAGAGATCGTCTCGAGGGAAATAAGAAGCGAACTCTTGCTTCCGTTCTAAGTTACACTTCTCATTTCCATCAATCTGCTCCAGCCAAGAATGCCACTACAAAACCGAATTCGATTTTTGTTCTGTGAAATTCGTGTATATTCGTGTATTCGAATGTATTTGTCTATTGTTCCGTGGATAACAGAATAATCTACGGACCACGTGTTGATGATCCTTTTAGTTTGCACTGTTGATTCAGTAACACTGTAAATGGTGCAAGTGCAGGAGGGAAGAATTCAAATCTTAGTCTGGGGAGACGTTATAAATCGTATTGAGGGGAAAAGATTCAAATCACACTGAATGCTTGAAGTCTAAGATGGGAGATAAAAGATTGGAGGCAAGAAATGATAAGCATAATTCTTAAATACCTGCCTCGAACAGAAGCCGCTCTCTCTTCTGGCTACAATTTTACATGGGGCCAAGCGGGGCGAAATAAAGAGGTATCCATTGCATCGAATGATAATTGCGAGTTTTTAGACCAGAGTGTTCGATACATATAAAAGATCAAATCAGTTGTTACCATCGTAGCCGGGAAGACCCTGCCCCTTCTTGGTGGCTTCATGTGTGGATGTTATGGATAAGTACCGCAGGTATTCTTGTGTATGTGATGGCCGCAAATACGTGTACATTGGCAGCTCAAGATAATTAGTTGTCAAGCTCTAAAGCTCTACTTTGTGATTGTTTTGCAATTTGTAAGATCTTGCTGCCTCGCGATAAATCTCTTCGCCTCCTTAAGTCGTTTGTACATTGTAGTGTAGATTCAGCATACTGAATCCACTTAATAGGTTTATACGAACGATTTCGCATGACGTAGAAGAATCTGTAGTAACTTTTAGATTTTTACGCGAAGTACCATACTTGTATTATGCCCAAGCAAAAAGAGGGAGGGTAGCCCTCTATTGCACTATCTTGTATTCTCTCATTAGGAAAGGGGGAGGGGTAATCTGGCAATTTTTTTTGTTGATGTCAAAAATGTGTAGGCCGTAACGTATGCTTACATTTAATAAATTACCTTAACAGTAAGTAACAGACTCGATTATTTGACTCGTTCGAGTTCCGATATTGGATTTCTACTATTCTATACTACTTCTACTATTTATTCCCCCGTACAAAGCATATCTTTTTCATTTCTTTTTTAGATTAAATAACGGGGCCAGAAACCTTCGTCTAGCCCAATCAAATTGGCATTCAAGGAGAACTGGAACCGAACTCCGGAATATCCACTGAACAAACATCAGATCGTTTTTAGAGCGTATTACAATAGACAAACAAAAAATTATCGAATGTTTGGAATCAGGTTTTATTTAATATATGTTCATCGTCGTAGAATGCGGGAAGATGCATGAACACTTCAGAGATAATATAAGTAGTGCGAGGCGATGACTCTTCACTTTCCATTTTAGAGAATATGAAATTTTGAGTGGTATTTGTCAGGCCCATCGTATTGTCGTGCACACTTGCGTCTCATTGGTAATGTACGAGAGAACAGATTTCAAATGAATTATGTTTTTGACCATCAGTCAAATTTCAGAACTGAAGGTCGTAATCCTTTCGTCACATATCGTCTTACAACTTCCCTTTTTTCATACCCTCCATGACAAGATCGAAAATTGTTAGATTTTCGATAACGTTTAAATTCGGTTTATTGATATAACGCAAGGATTACTTAATGGTATTGTAAGGCACTTCACTTGCAATTGTTTTACAACTGATTTTGTGAAAAGATGCAGTGACGCAATATCCAAACAATAGACAACCCAATTTTCTCCCCAGGTCTCGCGGTCTCCGTAGTTATGCAACGACGCTTTTCCACTAAGCTGCTAATCCTTCTTGATTAATCCCTCTCAGCCATCGATGATTTCAATTTCTTTATAATTTTTACTGCATGTTTCGTTCTGAACACCGTAAAAGGTGAATGACGCACAGCAACATCGACAAAGAGAGTGTTTCAAGTAGAAATGGCATCCTTTAAATTGTCAAGAGATTCAAAAACACTCCACGGTAAACTAGCTTCATCACTGCGGAACTGGTCTTTGTTATAGTGCTTCAAAGAACTTGTTTCGCGAATTTCCTTGCCAACACCAGGTTTCTTGACAGCAAAGACAATGGGATAGTGACTAGCTGCTAACTCTTGAAGGCCAGATCAGACAATAGGACGTGTATCATCTACAAATACGAGATCAGTAGCTGTCATGGTATACGTAGTTACGCGTCTGGGCTCCTTAACAAGTTGACTCGATCCGGAAAGTCTGGTTCCATGTATTAAGCTTCGTATGCATTTCCAGATCTTTGATGCAATAACTTAAGCGTTAAAGTTCCCCATTACGATGATGTCAGTAGACAGTTTATCAAGAAAGTGAGTGGGCTAAAAGGATAGAAGAATAACAAAGAGCTGTACTCAGACCAGCGTGCGTGCAAGAGAGCAAGATATGAACCAAAATTACAGTATGCACTGTTGGCCGTGGAGTTCATCATGGTTGCTTATCATCCCCTATATTATATTCAATCGACAAAGATTGGATGATGAATGAAGTAAACAAAAGGGCGCTAAAGGAACTTTTGATGGGAGATGAAGCTCTAACAGATGTGAGATTTATAGATGACCAAGAATCGTTAACAACCAAAGTAGAGGGATTACCGCAGAATGTAAAAGCCTTATTCGACACGGTCAGTTTTTATTTTTTAGCGGTGTACTCTATTTCGAGCGTAGCCTATTGCCCAGCCAGAGTGAGCAATGTCTTGGGGAGAGAGCACATTTACAGGGGTGATTTCCCGTTGCCTTCCACAACCGATAGTCTTCACATGAGGATAATCGTCAAGAAGACAAAATCAGAAAAGCTGTCAAGGCATTTTAGAGGTACACTGAATATCTCCTTGGCTGGCATAAAGGTAAAAGCAGGGAAGAAATGTCAATTATCTGGGGGCTCCGATTACATATGAAGGAATATTAAAATGTACAAAGGAACCAAGAACAAGAATAACGATAGCAAAGAATGTTTTTGAAAATAGACAGGAACTACTGAGCGAAGGAATGAAAATGGAACTGAAAAAGGAAATTGTGCAAAGAATGAAATCAATGATTTTTATGAACGGAGCGGAGACATGGACACTCGCAAAAGATGAAATGTGGAAAGTCGGGAAGCATTTGAGGATTAGGTACGGCGATAAATAACACTACGCAACGAGATTTTCCATATATGTTTCCAGGCAAATTCGATGGTGCTGAACCCAAAAATGGTCCCAGCTTTGCTTGATTAGCTACGGTTGAGGCTGTGTAGACATGGCCTACATTTGAAAAAAGTGCCCTTTTTTGTTTAGAAGATATGTTTCCAGTGGCTTGTTTTTGAAAAAGTTCTTGTACGAGAGTATCCAAAATTTCATTTATTAAACTGTAAAGAGATGTATTATGACAAAGAAAATCACAGGGGAGGTGGAGCTTTATATATTGCTCTAAAATAATTGTCATCTCGGTAAAGAAATTTTCGTTTAACATAGCATCTATACCCAAATATTTCAAGTCAGTCCGGGAAATTCAAACATATGACATTCACTGTTCTCTGATGGCATTTATTCAGTTCTTTGAAGAGAGCGATGATCTTGTCTATACGAACGTTCTCCTTCATCTGGATGTCCAAGCATACAATCCTGAGAAATGAAGGTTGTGTCTTGACAGTTCAAAGCAAAGTTTAAAATGCGTTTTACTTCATAACACCAATAGCTACACTTCAGTACCCATCAGACATTTAACAGTATTGAAAGAAAAATATGGTGCCATCAAACAGGTGATGGAACATGTCAACTACTCGCATCACAAATGGGTGATATGTGTCGACTTGACAGTGGTGAATTTTCTGCTTGGCCAACAGAGTGATTACACAGAACACCCCCGTTTCTTCTGTATGTGGGACAGTAGAGCGAAGAACCAGCACTACACAAAGAAGGAATGGCCATCTCGAAAGTTAAAAGTCAGTATAAAAAAACGTTATCAATGAAGCTCTCGCTCCCAGAGGCAAAACCATCTGCCCTCCATTGCAAAGAGTTGGTCGAAAACATGTTGAAATGTTTCCATGTAATCGGTGCTAATAAGAGTGTCCAACTGCATTTTCTTGGCAGTCACCTTGACAAATTCCCGGGCAACTGTGGCGATTTCAGTGACGAGCAGGGAGAACGCTTCCACCAAGACGGTGGCGGGGCGGTGGGACAAAAGGATGATGGCTGACTACCGTTGGAGTATTAAACGGGACTTGAATGATGCACAACACGACAGGAAATTAAGGAGGAGAAATTTTTTATCCTAGTTTGTCAACATGTTTTTTTACATTTGGGTTTTGCAAACATCAACAGTTCTGTTCATCCATCAGTCTTTGTGTTCTTATTATTGGTCGTACTTTACGCAACTCATGCATTCACATTAATCCATTTTACTCTTAACAACTCACTCAGTACAAGTTTTGAAGAATACCTTTAAACCCCTAATTTGTTTCCCATCCTCATCTGATATGGACCCCAA
>JAAAKL020011461.1:0-13636 GCA_010016065.2 Carybdea cf. marsupialis auct. non (Linnaeus, 1758) | reverse complement strand
ATGATGATGATGATGATGATAATGATGATGATGATGATGATGATGATGATGATGATAATGATGATGATGATAATGATGATGATGATGATAATGATAATGATGATAATGATAATGATGATGATATTAATTATGGTGGTGGTGATGATGAGCATGAGGGTCATTATATGATTATTGTTGAGAGTTGTTGCCACTGGTGATGTTACCAAGGTAATCTTCTGAACTGTTTAATACGTCTTGTTGACACGTGCAAAGTTAAGTCAAGAACAATTCTATAATCGACCAGGTGGATCTACACCTTGAAGATGATGTTTGTAGTAACTGTCAGAGATATAGATGATCCTATTCTCGATTGTGGATAAAATATTGGAGTGAGCACTTTTACGTATTATTTTAGCTTCATGAATATCCACAGGTTTACATGCAAAACGGATGGTTTTGCTGATCCAAAAAATCATAAGGCATTCCTCATGGTGGATATGTGATTTGTGGTGGAGGCTAAAGTGAATTATTGTACGCAATGACCATGAGAACAAACCCATAAACATCGTTACTGCATTAATCTTTGACCCTTTTCCATATTATTATATCAATATTTTATGTGTCTATACTTCATCGCCACTTCGCTCTAGTTACAGCGTCATATTTGTGATATGAAGACGTCGAGGCAAATCCTTACTAAACTTATTCTTAATTGCAACTAAATTGCATTTCAGTTCACATTTATCCATTGATATAAGTGTTTCGACTGGAGCACAGACTACCACAGAATCTTTCCACCTTGTGATTATCCTGTCATAAAAGGGTTCTTCACTCTAACCTTCTCAAGACGATTCTGTCATTTCCCTTAATAACGCAAGTTCAGAGAGTAAGGAAAGGCTTTTATTTCTAAACCCTTGTTTTCAGTTTCTTGTAAACCTTCAAGTTACCGATTTATTTCTATGATCGATTACTAACAATTCATTGGTTAACAACAGGAAGTAACATTTCTTCTGCTAAACCTGACTCTCAGAATTGACGGAGTTTGGTAGACCTTGATCCTTCATAAAATCATCCCTAAGGCAGATCTTGTTGAGTAACCATATCTTATCACTTGATTGGGAAATCAAGAGGTGTTCTTTTCTAGACTGCATGGAGTAAAATGAAAAAGCAACAAGAATTTTAAGCTGCATTTTAAACGCACAAGTTTTTTATATGCGAAATTCTCTTTTTGATACTAAATTTTCATGCAGTTTCAAGTGAGGCTGAGCTTAAGCATGCGTAAATCCATCCCTAAGGTAGCTCTAGTTAAGTACCTATATCTCATCACGTGAATAGTAAAGCAAGAGATGTTCTCTGTCTGGACCACACTGACGTCCGCTCTTGTAAACTATGTTGCCTGTACTAACATAATTCCTTGTTTCTTTTCAAGGCGACCTTAAACTGCATTCAAAGGCTTATTACGTCTTTATTGCCTTCGATATACTGAGTGGAACGATGTCCATTTTGAACTTAGCAGTGATAAGCTTGGAAAGGATGTATGCAGTGCGTTTTCCCGCCAAACATCGCAACATACAGCGCCAAAAATGGCCTATCCATGCCGCCCTTGGATTAACTTGGTGCATATCATTAATAATGGCCGGAACATATTATATCAAGGTTTTTTACAAGTGGCATTACTACACAGTCATGGTAGTATCTCTTGCATTTGCCCTTCCTACTATTGTGGTGATAGGATCCTACATCGTCATTTTCCGATCGGCAAGAAAACATGTAATGAAGAAAAAAAGACTGCAAAAAGAAGTAAAACTGGCAGTGATGATAGGGATTGTCATCATATTATTTTTGATCTGCTGGTTTCCCTTTTTTCTTATGAATATACTTCTCGAGTATTGCCCTTGCAAAAAGATGATTAGCATTAAGTTTATTCCGTTGGTCAAGATTTTACACTACTCAAACAGTATGATGAATCCTTGTGTGTACGCATACAGAAATGCAGACTTTCGGGCGGCCTTCAAGAGGCTGCTTTGTCGATGGTTGCCTTGTGATAAAACTGGGAAGAGAGACCGCGGAGCCTCCTTCCGATCTATTGCCTCTCAGAACTCTGAACTTGCAGAGGAGGAATCAGAAATTAAATTAGGACCGGAGGCAAGATCCAAGCTTCGCATCAATGGATTGGAGATGAATCAGAACCATCAACCATGTCGCGAACAGAATGGCTATCAAAAAAATGGACACGTAAGTAATCATATATGTCATCAACAAACCAATGGTACCCCTGCGGTGGCACTTAACACTAACTCTGTTGCCACCACGGGAGAGAGACCAGCGATTGTGCCGTTGTCCAAGAAGAAACTAGAGTTCATGTTTGTTTCTGCGGTTTAAACAAAGCAGTCAGATCAATTGCGGGCGACCCTCGTCCAAAAGCTCGTTCGAATGCGCCGTATGGCGTACGGAATATCCTTAATCACGGAGAGAGAGACGACTTTCCATGCTTGGATCCTCACTTGAGAGTGTGTGGCCCAGATTCTTACACAGACAGGAAAGTACTCCAGGATTTTTTCGTGGAAAAGGTGTATTTGTTTCAAGGAAAACAAAGAAAAGACTGGAGAGAGCTCATTGTATAATTCGATTTTCATGCTGCATAGAATAACTTTTACATTTTTACTGAATATTTTAATCAATGAGAAAGCTATACTTTTAATCAGTGGGGATAAATAGATATAAATATTTTTATTTCCTATTTTTCATTTAGTTTGATTACAGCTTTAAACAACATGGTATTGTGTTACATAATCAGCCATTCACAACTCGTTGTAAAGTATCCAAAATTATCGATGAAGTCAGAGTATGTGATAACTTTTATGTGGCCATAAGGTCTGGCTATTGCGGATTTCTTCAAAAATTATTTTCTATTTACCTCGTAATCTCGTTTATGTATACTGTATCGAAAGTCGCTCTTGGAAAAGGGGAGCAAATAGTCATTTTCAAAGTGTCAGTTTGTGAAACAGTGGCTTTCCCAAAGTTGGGTATTAAGAATCATGACGAGCTCTATTGATGTCTCCCAGTTATTTCATCTGCCCCTTTTTTGATCCCTAAATAGTGTAGTAACTAATACAGAGAGTTTTGGTATGGATGAATTAGAGGATATATGGATTTGACAGTTTGGGATGTTAAACTAATTCTTACTGATTATGGTCGCAGGCAGATATCTGAGAGCTTTTGAGAAATTCATTAGCTCCGATTTTTTCATTTTTGTAACAGAAAATTCATTAGGGCATTTAAAGACTAACTTGTGGAGTGTAAGAGACTAGTAGGTTATTTTATGATACACGTTCATAAAAAAGTAGAAAAAAGATTTCAAAGCTGCCAAAACCGGGCAAGTACAGTAGGAAGAGTAAGATTACATGGAAATATCAAATTGTTAATTAGCCAGAGCAACCGACCAGATGTTGAATAACTGGGAACAGCTCTGATTGATAAGGAAGGTTGAGAAGTCATGCGGATTTAAAGCCAATAGATGCGAACCGAAGTGAGTGTCTTTTTTAAATACGACTTAGCGCCGGGAGCACGTATTAAAACTGACATTACCTCAGGCGCGAAGTGTCACGTTTTTAGGATAATTGCAGGCCTAGATGTCTTTACCATCTTCATGGGCAATGGAAAAGGATGCCATGATAACTTTGTATTTATAATTTTCAAATAAAGGCCGTGTAAGGAACTAAGAGGGGGCGCCTATTGAATGAAAGTGCTTGTTGCATTCAAAATATTCGTCAAAAAGGGCTGTATATTTATATCGAAGCGCTAATTCAGTTCAGTACAGTAAGTAAAGAAAACACCTAAAGAATTTCTGATAAGCCATTATTCTAAGGTAGATATTTTGGACATTTAGACATTAATTTGGTGCATGTACGAGTTCTCCTTGCTTTTATGGTAGTTTTGTGTACCATTGTTTCCTTATGCAGTCTGCACCTTCTTCTGATATAGCTTAAAAGGTCCTTTTTAAATTACGAGAACCCCCAATTCTTACTACCGGACCCTACCGACTGAATGTGCCCCGAATGGTCGTAGAACCCATCAAACGACGCAGCCTTAAGCCAGAAAGCAGCGTAGTGAGCAATTGTGTCGTTGGTAAATATGACGATGCAGTTGTATGCCTTACGAGAGTTCCGAGATTTGCTAAATTGGTACTCCGCCATAGCGGCTTCTCTGTCTCTGCCTGTAAGAATCCACTCGAGCATCTGGTTTAAAAAGGTAACTACCCATAATAGTAGAAGCCGTTCCACCGGGTGATGGAGCTTGCACAATGGCTTGATATTTGTCGCCTTGTAGCGCAAATTCATCAACGTATTTTGGTGGGTTACCTATTTTTCATTAGTTGGTTTATCTGGTGTTATTATTGTTCATTTAGGGAGGGCTCAATATGGAGCCAATTGCTTGCCAAGGGAGCTCTGATGGATAAACTGTCCATTAACATAAGATTTGTACTAGAGCTTTGAGTACTGAAGGAGGAGATACGGATGTGAAAATCAGTTTATTAACACTGGAATAATCGAGGTGTTATATGGCCTAGAGCCAGTCGAAATAGGAAAACGTACGTTAGATGTAGCTAGGTTGTTACATAAATGGTATCCTTATGGACGAATATCGATGATTTCAACCCACTCGAAGATCTTCTTCTTCAACAAGTTTGAATCAACGATTTCTGATAAGTACTTACATTAACTAGGATTGTGGCATTTCATCCATATCGTCGTGTATTAAGTAACAATGTGCTTGTCTTCCGCGGAAAGGAAACGAATCAAACCAACAGATAACTTTTAACATGAAAAGCCTTTTACTTTAAGCTGTCAATTTCAGTGTTTTAATATCCCACATCTCATTCTTTGATCTCACAGTAATGCTGTGATTAAGCTGCTTTGCCGTCTCGCTTTTCTTGTTAATGACCTGACCATTCAAGATACGTTAATTATTGAATTATTTCTCACGAGGGCAGACATTAACTTCGTTTTAGAATTTATGCACGCGCCACCTCGTTTTAAGTTAGTTTATGAGTAGCTGCTAAACGTTTACAGTAGGGAGTCTTTGATAACAGATACGATTCTGCATTTACGCTGCAGGATTATAACAATACTCGGCGCTGTAGTAAAGACTAAACTATTTTATTCAAGTTATCTCTACTCATGGTAATTTCGCAAGTAGTACAGTGCTCGTGTTTTACCCTGTTCTAAGAATATTCGGCTCTGAAGTTGCTGGAATCCGGAAGTCACGGTGGTATTTAGGGGGCTGCACCACAGTGATAGCCGTAGCAATAACCTGCGCTGTAACAGCAGCAGCATTTTCACCTAGATGGCAAGTTTCAGGACGGTGAAAAGGGAACCTTAGTTTGCATGGTTGCCTCAGCAGAAGCTGTATCAGCACCCTGTGCCTAATCAAAGGCGCTTAGTGTTGCCAAGCCAAAATTTTAAGTTAAAAGATTAACATGCTGAAACATGCGGCGTATTTTGTTGAAAAACATCACAGATCCTCGTCATCTGTCGTTTGTTGCGCTTAATTAAAGTCTCACCAGTTTTCTTGGGATCAGCCTCTAAACACTGCCAAGAGCACATGGAGTAACTGCTAAATATGGAGGGAAATAGCACATCTCAAGCTAAATTAACATTCTATTGCAATGGTAATGTTTTCCCCTGACCGGACATTACTGCTTTTGCAATGAAGTTTGTGCTGTTCCTCTCTGATGACCATTTTAATATCCATTCATATTGTAAACATATAGACATATTGACATAAAGAAAGTCCATTACTAAAAGCATGGCGTGTTTAAACAGTCCATTCCTACAGCTCTCATCTATTGATTATGTCTTAGAATTTAGTAAGAGACGTAATTTTCTTCCCTAGAGTGTCATCAACTTCTATCACTAGCGAATCGATAAATCTCTCTTTGTGTGTGTTTGCTATGTCAACAGCTCAGGAAGACAACTTTTCAGACTAGAGAAACCTGTACCGAGTTCAGATTGCACCTGGTTATTGCCATTCATTTTACTGTTAGGCAATACTTAATAACTATTAAGGACAGAAATACTAGTGGGCTGATGGTAACTTCAGAGATAAAAGACAAACAGGTAGGCAATCCGATACTCCAACTTGTTGCTTTACCATTACCTAACCGCCCGTTCTTGTTTACACTTTTCGCTCATGACTTACGAAAATTCGAAATATATAAAGGTAGGTCTTCATTGGCGTACGTTACTCTAACTTGAACTTCCCTCTCGCATGAAACGAAGAGAAGCAAGGTGAAACGCATGGACGTCTTTGGCATACCATTGATCAAATCGTAAGATTTCCATCCCAACTTCTTTCTGCAACATTCACGGATAACCAGTGTAAAAGGGAACTTAACCAGTTTATGCAGTCCATAACGTACTTAACTGCAGCGAACGTACACGAACATTGGAAGGGAATCAAAACAAGTTGAGAAAGGCAATGAAATATGCTTTATTTCACATTAACTAGTTTTAGGAGGGAAATTATACCCCAAGTTTAAGCACCAACGATAACTGACGCCTACAACATTCAGGACTGGGCCCTAGGATAATGCCGGGTAGGAGAAGGTTGGATATTTGGAATGACATTCTATTTGCAAATAACATGTCATTGGATATTTGTTTCTCTTTTTGTTGTTCATAGTTTTCTACGTACATTTAGCGTTGTGTTTTGCTACCCAGGGGGGATGGGGGGGGGGGGTTAAAATACTGTAGCATCAAAACACCAGGATGCTGCGCAATTCATGAAATCAATTGTAAAGATGGAATACATCAGTAGACGTCATTGCATAATTGTAGAGACAGAAGCAGCTAAATTGTACAAACATATGATGGTGGAAGACACCTTATATTTGCGCTGTTTTATTTGCAAATCACTACAAGTACTTAATATTCAAGGCCAACTAGTAAGACAGCGTTACCACCTATCGTGTTCAAGCAATTTGTAATGCTACTTGTCCAGATGTGCAAAGGCATGTGATGATCGGTTCTAGTTGAAGAAATATGTTTCCAAAGGGAGTGTTAGGTGTTTTACTCTTAAATACAATCCTCCTCTTCCTGCGAGATCCTCCATCGATGTACTGTGCCATCATGGAATCGTGCTAATGCGTTCCCGCACTTACTCGGCGAACTCCTTCTTTGATGTTGTTGCACACTTTGTTTGATTTATGTCCACTTTAAGTATCTTTGTAATTTTACTATTCATGCATGTTCATAGTTTTTATGAAGTTATCGATACTCTATTTATAGGGGTAGTATACACACCTCTTGTCGGCTGTATTCATGTGTCATCGTAACCACAACTATTCGTACGATTTGTATCATCCGAAGCAACGGTATGTCTTATTGTAGCAATGGCTGTACGGGAATTGAACTTTCATGTACGAAACAATGGGGTTATTAGCAAAGTCTTGACATGTCAAGGTGAATAGGAGGAAAGGTGTCCATTCTATGTCGGCCCTATCCTTGACTCCAGATCATGCATTACACATCTCAAGCAGTGTGCCCCGATGCAAATAGTATTACTCAAGTGTTATGCTATGTTATTCTATGAAAATCGACCGTTGGGCAAGAGTTTCACTTGCTATATTCCTCTTAATGTATTCGACTCTGCCAGATTTGTGACCGATCTTGTAAACTATCAAGAGACACGTTTTCACAGCTTCAATCATATCTATCACAACTTTGTTATTTCAACTAGAGGAGAAAATCTTGAAATAAAGAAGAAACGATCCATAAAATTTGCTGTCTTCGGTGTGAGAGCGCATGTGCGAACATGGGGAACATGAAATCGAGGCTTGATTGCTCATAAGGACTTCGAAAGAACACAAATGAAAAGGTTCCGACTAAATTAGTGACGTAGTTGCAGTCGTTGAGTTACAGTCTTGCTCTCCCCACTTTTTAGGTAACACATGGCCAGGCTTGAACATTTTAATTAAAAAATGATAGTTTGTTATGCTGTTGTTTGAGTAGGAGTAGCCTAAAGCAAATGAAACAGAATCTTGTCAATTTACTGTGCTATTTCTAGATCTGTATTTTACGGACCCGAAATATTGCAATCGTGTAGAGTATGATCAAGGTATTCTTGGTTTTGCCTACACCACATTCTTTTCTGTTAATCATTAGGCAACGCAAGGTACTGAGAAATAGCATTCATTTTAATGCTAGCATAGTCCAGTTACGGTTATGCTCTTGCTAAGCAAGGGATCGCTGCTCTGTTTACAACTGGCATCAGTCAGTGTTCTTATCAGTTATTGCATGTTTTCCATGTCTAATACACCTGTATGTATCATGAGTTAAAAGGAAGTTGCATTGCTACATTAATGATGAACAGGTACATACAATCTTGGTGATTCATCGTGTATTTGATCCGACCAAACGTGCAGTTGACCCTGTTGTACGCACTGATCAAAGGTCGTAGTTGACATAAAGTTATCCTCATCGCTATTATCCTAGGTTTGGAAACTGTACATCTTTTTTTTATAAACAGATCCACTCCTGTTTGCTGACCAGGGGGTTAACGTTGATCATTTAAGTCTACTTCTGTGTCCTCCGTTTTTTAACTATCACTTGCTTAAGAATATATTTTCTGTCTAGAATTCGATTTTGCAAGTTGAGAATCAAGTGCGAACGAAGGGGCATTTCTTGTGGAGTAAATATTTGATCTAATCGTCTAGCCATAAATTTTGAGCATTTCCGTGATCTGAACAAATAAAAACAGTGACATCTCCCCATAAGCCAATCGATCACTATCGTTTCCTTGTTTCAACTTCGTGTTTTCAACCGTACCAAGCACTTCCTTTGCCAGAGGCTGACACCTGTGATTACTGTGAAAGCCACATTGTCAAGGCTTCCCTCGTTTCCTCCTCAGCAGGAGCTGTCAACAGTTAGCGCACCAGAAGTTAGTTTTTATTGCTCTCGCACCTCGTTTGATATATTTTGATTCGAAGTTTGGGGCAGGTAGTAATTCAGAGTCAAATTTGAAGAAACTTAGAAACAAAGAAGCCAACATGAGTGAAATTCTTCATTACTAAGGCATTCTCATATTTGAACTTATTTCATATATTTATTAAACTAGGAAAATCTGTTTCCCTTTTTTCATTTTTCTGATTTAAGCCGCAGTTACTCGTATTGGGAGCGAGTCTTGAACATCTTGGACATGCTGTTTTCTTTACTGACATGATTCATGAATGTGATGTCTTGCAAAGCGGGCTTCGTCGAGAAAACTTCGTTCTTGTCACGTCAGTACTTTCGACTTACATTGCTAGTCTTGACTACAGAATGGTTATGGACGGGAACGAGACTAATGGGAGTGCAATGACGTATATGGTGTTTATGTACAAATCCACTGCAAAGGTTGTTTACATAGTTTTTATTTTTTAAATTTTTTTTAGTAGGCGTAGTATCATACAAGGCTAACAAAAGCCACTAATTGTATGGACTAGAATAGAGGTAAACAATATAGATAGTAAGAGAGAGGGAAAAGAACAACTAGAATAAAAGAAAGAAATTTACGTTTGACTTAAAAGCATCTAAGTTATAGGAAGAGGGGAAACAATCAGACGGCAGAGAGTTCCATAGCTTAGTAGTTCGCTGAAAGAAACTAGTCCCATAGAAACACTTTATGACACAGGGGACAACAACAGCATAAAGCGCAACAAAAAGAATGTGTGATAGATGCGAACTTCGTTGGTTCTTGTAGTATGTGAAATTTTAAAATTTGGTCCGTTTCTAATAAACGCTCCTTTTCATGATGCGGCCTTTATCTGAGGGTGGCGTTTATTTCAAATGGTTGGCTGGACTTGCGGCGTTTATCAGAGGAAATACGGCATTTACTTCGTTCTTCTTCTTCTTTCTTCATCCAATGTAAGAAGGCGCAGGTGAAACATGAATAAAGTCCTATGTCTTTGTCCTCTCGATCAGCCATTGCAGTTATCAGTTCACATCCTTTCAGACCGTTTTCCTCTTCGATGATTGACGTCAGTGTGACATAATGACGGCCAACTGTTCTTTTTGCAGCTGGAGACGAAAGTAGAAGTTTTCCTGCTGGTTCATCATGGCGACTTACATGTCCTGCAAGTGAAAGGCGTCTACGTCTCACAGTCTCTGATACAACGGGTAAGGAACCATACACCACGTTGTTTGTGGGATGATTTTTGCAGGAGATGTTGTTGTATGCGAGTCGAAGCATTCGAGTGTATGTACCATCGAGACGTTTTCGACACGACACATTTAGTGTCTATGATTCTTATCCATACACGAGAATCATATCTGTGCACGCCTCAAGACTTTGGTCTTGGTTTCTTTCTTGATTGGATATTTCCACACTTTATCTAATGAGTGAAGCGCCCTTCAAGCCAGTGCAATCCAAATGTTCATGTCATGTTTGGTTTCACAGTATCTGCCTAAGTATTTAAAGACATTAACTAATTCAATTTACTCAGACTTTGTGTAGAAAAGAAAGACGTAAGGCTGCCATAACTAGTAAATAATGATAATTTTATCTATGTTCTCAAAACAAGTTGTCAATCAGCATTCCAAATGTAGATGTTGCTATCAAGTTTTACATCACTACAAGTACAGACTATAGAGAGTGGCTGGGAAGAGGTATTGCCACTAATAAGTGGTTTAAAAGTTAGGTGCAAAATTGTGGCAGGAAATAAAGATGTTATTGCTGAAAACCAAGCAAATATGCAAACATGGTGTGTTTTTAGGGAAAATAAAAGTAATTTGAAGAGGACAGGGTCACGTTCAAGTTCTTGGCACCCCTTTATTTGCTCTATTTAAAACTTGATTTTCCGAATAGAGAAGAAAATACGATCATACCTGTCTTACACCCCAAGAACCATTACACCATCCCATCAATCCCCTCTAAGTTCTAGTCACGCCTTTCAACACCATTATTTTATGTTTACTTTAACTTTGTGTTTAGTGTTTAAAGTGTAGAAGATTTATAAAATGACGGCATTTCTACTGGCAACTAGGAAATACAATACAATACAAGAGCCGCCGTGGTCTAGTGGATGAGTTCCTTGCCTTCATTTCAAGAGGGGTATGGTTCAAATCCCGGAAGGGCCATTGGTGACGCCAGGAAGGGCATCCGGTATTAAAGTGCTCTATGCTCCGACAAGTCCCATGTACATGGGCACCACCCTAGCCCCTGAAAAGGGGAGTGCACGGCCTTAAAGCCACATCAACCAATCATCAATCAACTAGGAATACAATACTGGCATGTGTTTTTCTTCTGATTGAACTAAGGTGAGCCTGTTGGAGACCGTCTGGCGACCCGGACCGTTTGACTACATTTGCCTCGTTCTCCCATATTCTGCCTCATTTTCAACTAGTCGTTGAACCTATATGAATGAGAGGTCGAGAAAGGTAGCCAGATGGTTCAGCTGAACGTTTTGCGCAGAAATGGAAACGAGTTATCTGAGTACATTCGATCTTTCGACATAAACGATGTGAGAGGGTAAAAATGCTTACAAGTCTGCTTTGTACTGGTACTTGACGTGACAAGGCCAATACTCCAGTGGAGTTTTTCGACCTCTCATCCATTCAGGTTCAACGTCTAGTTGAAAATGAGGCGGTATATGTGAGAACGAGGCAAATGTAGTCAAATGGTCCGGGTAGCCAGACGGTCTCCAACAAGCCTCATCAGGCTATTATACCTACTTTGTGCAGTTGCCTTAGCAGCGCCGAATCCTCCACTAGTGTTGATTGGCATCCAGCTCTAAAAAATAAGGGAGACCAGCCTCCAGGGGTTATGTGACTTGACTGTGGAAGATTCGAGACGCTGCCTATCATGTGCCTATAGCCAAATGAAAGTTGCAGATTATATTAAAGCATGGCAGTAGGGAAGTAAACAGTTACTACAGTAAACTAAAAATATCCACTAAAATGCTCCACTAAAAATGCCCAGTAAAAAATGGACACTAAAAATGGTCCACTAAAAATGGTCCACCAAAAATGTCCACCAAAAATGGTTCACTAGACATGCCCACTAAAAATGGTCCACCAAAAATGTCCACCAAAAATATCCACTAAAATTGTTTACTAGAATGGACACTAAAAATAACCACTAAAAGTTTTCTACGGAAATAGAGGATGTCCCTCCTCTCTCATGTTTCCTTTTCAAAATTCCTCAAAATTTATTTTTTATGACGCTAAAATTTTTTGTGCCTTAGATTTTTAATTGTATAAAGCGACAGCGTTAAATTTATCATAACATGTTGAAATTTGTGTGCGTCTTGCTACCTGTCAAAAGAGGAAAATACTTTATTGGATACCAATCATAATAACATGGGAATTGAGGGCTAAACGAGAAGCTGAAGTTTGTTGTAAGAAGGCGCGATCCACGAAATACTTTGATACTTGAAATATTCAACTCTGATTCCGAATTTTCTATCTTCAACCTTTAACAACAACAATTACAAGCACAGCCCTTCGAGGGGACGACTCTCCTTCACGCGCTCATACACAAATCAAACCTGATAATGTAATTAATTTACATATCGCTGTCAACCAATAGGAATGTTCTGTAGTTGACATGCGTAGCACTATGAAAAAGATGTTATCTTAAAATAAAAATGTATGTGAGTGCATCTAATCAGATGTACACATAGATATGTACACACAGATATGTACACATAAGTATGTACACATAACTATGTACACATAGATATCTACACACAGATATGTACACATAACTATGTACACATAACTATGTACACATAACTATGTACACATAACTACGTACACATAACTACGTACACATAAATGTGTACACATCAATATGTACACATAAATGTGTACACATCAATATGTACACATAAATATGTACACATAAATATAGAATAAAACACTAAAGGAAGAGACGGTGAATTTGCTACTCAGAGTTTCTCGCTTTCTTTAGTGTTTTATTCTGATACTGCTCTACATTTATGTATTGAGTACTCTTGTTGATAGTTACTTAACACTTTGTGTTACATATACATATATACAAATGAAAATATACACAGAGATATATACAAATATAGATGCACACAGATATATATTTATATGTGTATCTATGTGTAAGGGCAACAGTATCTGAGACTTTTAGACCGGAATGCATTAGCATAAACTAGTTTTAGATATTTAATGCGCTGCAAGAAAATTTTTCAATATCATCTAATACATTGGATTTGCTATCGGATTTTGTCATTCTATTAATCTATCATAATTATAAAACAAAAACTACCTTTCGTCTAAGGTTACTTGCTCGTTATAGGTAGAGAATCGCTTATCTGTTACTCGACCACATCACAGCTTGCCATTTCCTCTCTATTTAACATCATACATGAAATGTCAACCTCTATGTATGTTCCCACAATTTCGAGTTGTCAACTTTATTTTGAAATGTGCAAAACTAAACTTTCAAACTTAATAAACAATACATTGGTTTATAACGCAGTTGAAAGATGTGGATCGGTTAGCTTTATGACGTCATCTGCATCTTTGTCTCAACCACAAGATTGAATGCAGGAGCCATCATGGCTGATTTGTAAGTTGAAACTACTGCTAACTAAACTCAAGAAATAGACGGAGTTTCCTCTGATCGAATATTTTATTAACACTAA
>JAAAKL020011460.1:0-13636 GCA_010016065.2 Carybdea cf. marsupialis auct. non (Linnaeus, 1758) | reverse complement strand
TTCATAGCTCTAATTTTAGTGAAAACTACACTTTAAAATAGTGGATCCTAAACTTGGGAAATACTCCCTTAGGGGATGACATCCCTTTACAGGCCGGGGGGATGTAGATCATTTCTGTATTTGTTACTATGTGAATGCATCACTTTCTCTGTAAGCAAAATTGCTATGGACTTTCCATTATATTTATAATACTCATAAGTAAGGCGTGTTATCTACTACTATCGTATTTAGACGTTGATAATGTTGGCATTGATCCAAAATATAATTTCCAGAGTGGCCATATTGAAGAAAATCGATTATTGATTATATATTTTTTTATTTGGAGGGAGAGGGGAGGCTCAGCCACACAACAGACATTCCAACCATGCATAAAGTTGTCCGGTGAAACATTTTACCATTCAATAACCAGCATCTACAGATAGGACTGGTAAAAAAATAAATATATATATGTAGTGTAAAAACATACATCCACATCAACGTCAGAAAATGAAGAGACCGATTTTGTATAAGTGTCAAGGACACCAGCAGTTACCGGTGATTGTAAATTTAACCACAGTAATTATCCAACTGGTCGTGTATTGTAGCACTGCCCTGCTCTTCTAGACGTGGCTGAAGTTTTTCAAGGCCCCTCGAAGTTTTGGTAGAGCGACCTGACAGGCACTCATCCCCTTTCCTCCCTCCGAAAATTAACACTAGGGACGGTCGATTTCAAGTCACTTCCTCCTGAATATTTGAGGAGTATCTGGGTTCCCCTTGCTGAAATCCGAATTGAGGAAGTGCTTGGAACATACATGGGAAGTTTGTGTTGGGTTGAAGTACTCCCTTCGAACTCGACAAGTCCACGCTTTGCGTAGATTAGGTTCCTTAGGAAACTGAAACAATGACAACTCCGGTTCGCTCGCAGATGAGGCACTGCATCCAGACAGAACAGTGCTTCGGCATTTCTAATTTTAGGACTCTCAGATTTCGAGATTACGGCTTAATATCAAAAAAGAAACAAACTATCGAGCAATCACTACGTCTATTTCACTGAGAATATATATGGAGTATCTTAAACGATGTGGACTCGATACAGAGATTTCTCTATTGCGGCTGTAAACTCACTGTTTCGACAGTAAACAAAGTTTAAGTTCTACGTCGTCACCACGTAACCAAGGGAAATGGCAATGAACCAATCATGATCACATCCGGTTTAAAAGCGTAATACGCTTGTCGGTGCATCAATCACCTTATCACAAGTACAACCTGGACTGGGGGATAGAAGCTAGTAAGCCTTTGGCTCCATATATTCTCAAAAAGTGTTGATAGTGAACTGCATTCCAGTGATGTTGTCGTGACTAAACACGAGACAGACTGAACCTATACTGAAGGTTTGTTTTTGTCCGTATTCCAGTGAAGAGTAGGGAGTAGATCATGAAGAGATATGATTTCTTTTCACTTCAATTCGATGTTTCAATCCGTAAGAGTAAATTCAGTTACACATGAAAGTCTACAAGATTCCCTAAAGATTTCTCCGTCTCTGATCAGATTCAAAAGATTCTCTCAACGATACTCGAAGCAATCCTCTCAGCTGTATTCCGGATCATACGAACGTGTTCTCCACTTGCGCTCTTACAAATAGTGAAAATACAATAGACTCATAGGGAGCCGGTATGACGTGAACCATGATTACATAAAAGACGAGCTACTTTTCCAACATGGTGGAACACACAGATAAAATTATTCCTGCTATTTATTGGTAGAGTAAATGCATTCTTTTTCCAATTTATGCATTCATTTTCGATACATGTTAACATTGCTATGTAGGCCTATAAGCTTGTTCAACAGTTAGTAATTTTCATTTCCTGTGACTTATTTAAAGTAATTTCTCTGTGTGTGGTCAGATTCTTAATGTTCTCTACACGATATTTTTTACCATACTCAGAATCAGGGACTTAGAAACCGGGGGGTAACCAGGGGCACGTGTCCCCTCATGTTTTTGGAATAAGCAAAAGGTGTCCTTTTATCCGTTTTTTTATTCCAACACGTAATGCAGTGTTTTGTAAGTGAAAAAGTGACTTTGACTGTTGTGCCCCCCAAGTTTGAGGTGCTTCCTACGTCCCTGCTCTGAATGATAATCCGGATCGTACAGACATGTTCTCCACTTGCGCTCCTATTTGAGGTAAAAAAACTTGACTCATAGGGAGCCGACGAGTTACATTTCTAACAAATGTATTGTTTAGTGGTATCGAGGTACTTTCTAACTTCAAGTTGTACTGTAGTTTTCCACTCCAAAAATACATGTACTTTGCTATAGCTGATACATGATGCAACAATCTTGCTAGATTTAATACTTACGTGACCGATATTCACAGTAACATAGCCACTCGTCTGTTAGCACCCACATCCTCGGCCTTTGAGATAGTGGAGGGGTCCACATAATTTGGCTCTTATATTCAAAACTGGTAACAGGAAGAATTTAGAAATAAATTATGGCAGGCGCGCGACGGAGTGTTGGAGGAGACCAATGCTGCAGGCAGTGGTGGTCTTGAAGGGTGCCTGTCCCTGGGCCGAAAAAGCGTGCGGGCCCAACGACTTCATGCATTGAGAGGAAGTTCAGACATGATCGTATTGCGGAAGTTCCATAGACACTTTCTTCTTTCCAGTGGATACAGTTTCCAGTTTTCACTTACTTCCATGATATTGATATGGGCAGTCAGACACATTCTTTTTTCTTAGCATTGAGGCGTGGGGCCCCCACACGTGCGGGGCCTCGGGCCATGGTCCCGTCGGCCTCCCCCTAAAACTGCCACTGGCTGCAGGACAGTAGGAGTGAGGATGGTACTCAACAGTTACAACGGAGGAAGAACGAGCAGCCAAACTGTGATAACTAATATAAGAAAAGGTGGCATAAACATGTATATTTATCGTTTCAGCAAGTTAACACTTGCATCCTAGATCAAGTCGTGTGGAAGGCTATTCGTTACATCGATATGAATGCCCAGCTGCAAAACTCCAAGCAATTCGAATTCTTGAACCTCTTACAGTTCACGTTCCCTTATCAATTGACAGCATTCTGAAACGGATTGATTACACAAGAATATGTCTACTGTACACCTGTGTTACAGAGTCCTGATAACTAGGCGCCTGAAATAACGATAAAGGGAAGCAAAAAGGTATATCTGTGGAACAGTTAAAAATACGAGCAACGACTTTAATATGAAAGTAGTTTGCTTCCGTGACTTTATTGAGACTATTTGTAGATTAGTGGATGGATATTGATGGAAGTAGTAATCTGCTATTGGGGAGGATTAGGAGGACGAGATGGGGGATTTAGAAGCCCACAATGTGATACCGCTGATAAAATATTCCGGAGAAACAAACATAAAGCTTCAAGGGCGGGCTCTCTTTTGAGTCATACTTGACTGATGTTCATTTTCGTGAATTAAGGTACGTTACGGTTTTGATAACTCAACACGACGAAGGAAAACTATTATAGCATTTGGATTAAGCATATATTAATTTTTAAAATAGGGTTTAAAAACTGGACAGATGTGCTTACCTGATGGTTTGTGCCATATGGGTTATTTATTTATGTGTGATTGTTTGGTCCTTTTTTGTATGATATGATTGCTTGTTAATTGTTATTTTTACTGCACTTTACTCCACAACACAAAAGAGGTCATTTAGAATGCTCGGATGTATAAAGTAGAATTATGTGATTGTCAACACTATAGAAAATCCGAAGTCCTTTTTATGAATAATTTACCTGTTACACATAATGGAGAACGATAGCTGAAATATGACGGATGTTTAACTGATTCCTATCGTTTCGGGAATATTTAAGCTTGATAGATGGAGTCGGCTAGCCAGGAAAATGAGTGGTCGTACAAAGTCACTAACAGATGTATACAAACATGACAATGTTCATGGGTGTACCCTTTTCTAGTTTGGCTACTTTATTTTTAGTCGATGCTTCACGATCGTCAGTCAACCTTTCGTTAGTAGGTTAAAGACGCTCTTGCCCCCACCCCTTAAATCCCTCGTTTTTTAAGAGAGCAACGAACCGAAAGAGGTGTACGCATGGAGGAGCACCACTCACAATGTCATTACTACAGTACGTATTGGATAATTGACGATAAGTCAATCTTCCATACTAATTGATGTTTATGTTTTTCATTACTTAGACTTTGACCGAAATCCATTGACATCCTTAACGACGCAATCTCAGAAAGATTCGTCAAGCAGATTGCCTTTGTCGTTGCAGATTCAACTGAAGGTACATGTCAAGTACGCACAATTCTCCACTCCCCTAACATTTTCCTGCAACGGTCAAAGTTATCTCAGCCCATCCGAACATTGTTAATGTTTTTTCATATTTTCCACGGCAAGTGCTGAATACGGTATGTGGCGAGGACATCATGGGCTTTGATGATCAGTTACCCACACTCTACGCCCAAGGTATTGCCGGAGAGCTAATGTAAGACAAGTGAGAGCCCTAAATCTAAATCGGTGATTGCCAATCATTCATTGGCCAACCATGGTTGTATTGCTGTCTACAACGATTCCAATGTTCAGGAACAGTACTGGGCGCTCCCTCTCTGCATGTTTAGAAGCAATCTCGATCACGTTTTAGAACTGTAGTCTCTTTAGACAGATGGAATTTGTTTCACCAACTCATTTATTTTAAGAACAAATGAACGATTTACTGTTTTGCTTTGTGCACGACTGTTTTTATCTTTGGCAGGTGCCATATTTTCAACACGTTTGCCACCAGTTGCACACTTCTTCTTTTCTAAGACGACAGCAATAAATGTTTGATCCTTGTATATATTATGATTTTGTTTCAATTCATTATCTCCGTACATTGCCGGAATGTACTTAAGATTGTCAAGCGAAAAGCTTTAAGCTAAAAATTGTCCTACTGTACTGTAACATATCTTTCACTTTCGCTCCCAGAACAAGTTATGTAATTATTCTGATTTTTCCTCGAAAGGTTGCAAAGCTGCCCTTGTTGAAGGGAGAGGCATGGCTATCTGATAACAGACGCTATCCGGCACCCAACGTGGGACTGATGCGTTAAGCAATCTTATGTCTTTCCCTCCATGGGTATACAGTCTCATTACGTTTAGTGCGTTTTGTTAAAATGGAGCATTTTGTAGCAGTTAGTAAGTCTTGGAGCATTTGAAGTCAGAAAATGTGCAATTTCTTTAAAGGCCTTTAAAACATCGACCTAACGCTGCCGTTGAGATTTCCACTCTGCACTCAAAGAGCGCTTTATTGCCATGACAAAGTTTCAACTCGCTTAAGCATCTAGTTGTTTAAGAAACCATGTACTGCTGTTCCAATGCATAAAAACCTGTTGTTTTTTCATGTTTGGTTGGAGCGCGTCTGTGTAGACATGGCAATCCTAGACTTTTGAAACCATATTAATTATCTTTTGGTCCAAGATTGTTCGCAGTCACCCTTGTGGTTGATCCAAGATTAAAGAAATGGACTAGTTGGTCTTTGATAAGACAAAGTAATGTAGAAATCGGGCACAAATTAATCCTGGCGGATTTAGCAAACAGGGCACACCGGCTGAATATTGATATTGATGACGTACAACGATAGCAAAGGAGTTAGACCACATTTGCTTAGATTCCATTGGGTAAGGAGGGGTGTTAGGTATCTCATAGGGGTTAGGAGCAAACTTGGACCCAGATAATTTAGGGACTTAAATCTCGTCAGACATATTCACACAGGAGAGGCAGGAAAGTGACTGATCAATAGGAGGAATGTAACCATTAAAAACAAATGCAAAAGAGAATGTTTGTGCTTGTTAACTTAAAATAGATTGTTAAAGTAAACAAACGCAAAACAACAAAACACAAGAATTACATCCACAGTTTTAAGTTTTGAATGAGGTTTAACACTCTAACATACGTAGATCATTAGTTGCAGCTTAAAATCTGTTACAGGTTGGCTAGTTACAGATAAATCGACTTTCTCCTGCTCGACGAATACCTACTGGTGCTATTGACGTGAATCAAGGACGATCTTTTAGTCTGTTGCAGGTGGTGGAAGCTTGAGGAACGGTTATTGCATCACAAAAGATCGACCAGTACAAATTTTTCTTTGTATCTGCTGGGCGAAGTGGCGTTCGCCTGTAACTCAGCGACTTGAGGGCTGGGATCGGAGAATGGCTTGAGTTCGGGATCACTGGTGCTCTTCTTCTTATGGAGATTGAGTGTCCATATTAAGCTCGGTGTCAACATGGTGACATTGGAGGAGTCTGATATCACCAGGTTCGATAATGAAGGACGTAAAGGTCCAGGGTGGAAACACAGCAGACAAAAGTTTTCGCATTGAGCAGTAATGGGACAGCACTTGTGAATAGGAGATGTGTATCAGCCCGCGCAAAATAGTTGAACTCCTTCCTTTTGATTTATCACTTTAGTCTTCTGACACTTTAATACCATCCAATCGCATAAATTTTACACAGTCTGGCTGTCTTTATTGTTGGAATATACGCGCAGATGGGCAAAATATGGAGGGATGAAGCATAACTAGAAAGCATTTGAAATGAAACGTACTTGAGAGCAATCAACAGGAACATACACTGGAAATACAAAACTGAACTGGCGATATGTAAAACAGGCGCTCTGTCTTGGAATAGAAGCCAAAGAGGACACTAAAAGTATCTAGTTCGACTATCCATGTTCTTATCACGATTCAATTACATCTCTGCATAGCTGCTAGCGTTCAGCCGCACATGCATTCATCTACACAAACTACACTACAGCAAACATTTATACATTGACTACAAACAAAGCAACACTCAACAAAGGAAACACTAATTAAAACAGACGGAACAAACACATCAATCATTACGGAAGAACTCAACACCTAAACACAAATAAGGCTCCCATAAAAAGGCTCTTTCATAAGTATCATAAGGAGGAATTTATGTCCAATGTAAGTTACCCCAGGAATATGTTTCGTACGCAGGCTAAGAAGGTCTTTACCTCCATTTGCTAGTAATATTACATGCCCCCCCACTCCCCGAAAAAAAAAATCAACCAACCAACTACATTTGTTATAGACAGACATATTAGTTGGCAGATGCCATAGATTCAACTTCATCATTACCGACGCAATCTTCCTTTTTGCCTATGATGTTTTCTTGCTACCTTAGTCCACTGTGCTACCTAACCACATTTTGTTATCGTGAATGTGATCATTCTTGAAATGATTGTGTAAGAAAGTGAAGAAAATGAGGTGTGTATGTATGTGTGTGTGTGTGTGTGTGTGTGTGTGTGTGTGTGTGAGGGGGGGGGGGCATGACCAAAAAGATTTCGTACACAAATCTTCCCTTGCAATCCAAACAGCAAAAACTAATAATCACCAGAGGTACATGCCCCCTGTCTACATAAACCCTCCCCCTCTCCTATGGTTAGGCCAATGTGGAGCAAATCTACCTGCCTGTTTCCACACTGCAGATCGCACATTAGAAGAAACTTATCAACAACAAGTGCTATTGTCTTACATTAAAGAGGTAAACAAACCGTTTCCCACTAGAAATAAGCAAGACTTGTTTTAAGTCATATATTTGTCGGGATAAATGCTTTTTCAAATTAAACAATCAACACAAACCTGACTTACAACAAGTTTCCGTTTTTGTTAAGGAGGCGTGTTTTTATCGATGATCGCAGTGTAGCTTGTATGTAATGTACCCTGTGAAGGCAAGCCAACATGGAGGCATTATATTTTCGATATATTCTTTTCCTCGTGTCATTGATGCTTGTAGATGTTGGAGGAGTAAAAATAACAATGCTGCTACTCTTCGGTAAGAGTCATTACATGACGACAAGGGCAATCGGCGAGGAGATGGTGCGTCGCGGACATCAGGTACGTCTGATGCAATAACTTTACAGTCCAGTTCTTAGTGTACAGTTTCTCTGCCTCCCGCGACCTGTCCACACGAAACGAAAAATCTTTCGTAGTTTCCTCTAGGTTCTCCACATACTACACTTTCTCTACCCATATTTACTTTTGCAGATGCATAGCTTATTTGATGAATGGACGTAAATATGAGATACCAAGTTCAGTGATCAAGTATTAATCTTATCTCTATCCTTAGGGCCTACAGATTATCGATTTCCGTTCGTATTTATCTGGCTTATATGACCTTCTCGTTATAGAACTAAGCCGAAATGAAATGTAAGAATGTACATGCTGACACTTTTAACAACAAAGGTATTTAGGGCTTCATGGTTCGCTGTAGTAGGTCAACATAAACTAAAACCATGTGTCGCCAAATTGCTTTAGTTGATATGAGGTAACCATAAACAGTTCCTTGGCAACTCACTCACTCAGATATTACCAAGTTGTAGTCATTTAGCTGAAAGTAAGTTAAGTTTATTGGCAGCAGTCGTATCTCTTGTTCGTAGTTGTCATGCAACTTCATATCAGAGGGGGAAAGGGACAACAACAGCAAGCAAAATTTGTCGATTTCGTCTCATTCACTTGCGGCATGGCTTAGTTATCCAATTTTGAAAAGAAATCTTAGGACTGTTTATGTAACGTGTTGCACCCAAGCGAGACATCAGCACTGACCCTTTTCGGCTGCAACGTGCAGAGACGAGGTGGGGGGGGGGGGGCAGGAAGAGAATACAAAAACCAGGGAAAAGTCCAGCTATTTCCATAATTGCCAACTTACCTTCTAGAGTAATGTTAACCTTTTTTGATTGTCAGTTTAATGAAGGGGCAAACGAATCAGAAAGGGTTCATTGAAAAGTGATCCTATGAAAATCACAAATTACACAAAAAAGAATAATCACAGAAATAACAAAAATCACGAGAGCATCGCAAGAGTCACAGAAAAATCATAAAAGTCATAGTGATTTTGATGTCAAAAAATTATACTCAATTTTGGATTAAAGAAGAACCGATTACTCGATTACTACCTGTCAACCTATATCCATACCTCCCTCTCCACCACATCAAGCCACGAGTAAGTGAAATTACGCATCTCGAAAATTCTTACAAGGGAAAGTAGTCCAGTATGTGAATGCTTGCAGGGTGAAATACATGTCAATACGTGTTAGGTTATAAGAAAGAAAGCAAACGCACATGAATGACTATTCTCTGGTGCTCTGGCATGCGATTGAAAAAGTGTGATAACATAGGCGTAACCAAGAATTTTAACTTTTTTGTTTTTGTAGTTTCTACTGTTGTATTTTTCCAGTGAAAATATGTCCACCGAATCTTCAACATATTGATACCTCCCCACCCCCCACCCCCTCCCGATTAAAGCAAGGTATTATGAATCCAAGGAAAAGCATTTAAGAAAAGTTCAAATAAGACGATATAATCACCATTATACTGTTGAAACCCAAAGAGAAAAATGAAGGAATAACATTGGAATTTTTTAAGTTAAAATCATCCGTCATGTTATCATCTACAGTAGTGTCCAGTTCCAATTCCCTAAGAATCATTTTGTTACGACCCCACCCTAATTTAGAGTAATTTATGGAAACTACTCACCACCCCACGTATTCAACCCTATGACTAATAAACACAAAATAGTACCTTCAAGTTATATCACAATTTAATTGGAACCCATTTTCGTCTCATTTTGTGCCATCTAGTTAGTTTCATAATCTCCGGTTCTGTGTTTAATCGGGGAAAGACAATTAGTTCCAATGCTTTTTACCAAACCAGGTTAATTCATTCGATTTCGGCCAAGTCAAACATGGAAACCATGGACAACAACAAACAAGATATATCAGAAAAACCAAGTAACAGAATCCTTAATATCACCTTCATATTAAAAAAGCACATGACAACTTGAGATTATAGATTAATGCCTGTGCCCATAGGGAGCAAGGCGGGATTTGCTCTTGTCAAAACATAGAAAGTTGAACGTCAAATAGTGGTGCGGGGAATCCTGCACTTGTCGCACTAGCTCTAGTCGTCAAACATCAGATTCTTACTGACATGGGTAGGTTTTAATGTGCTTTGATTGGCATTTTCTTAGATAAGAATTTCCCGTCAACAGCTCTTTAACCTCCTTATTTCAATCAAAGTTTCATCGAGAATTTTGTTTGTGACGCATACTTTATTTCAAGAGTATCTTTGAAAAACTTGTCATTTTAAATCCTCTTTTCTTGAGCATCGATTTCTAATTCACGGAGACTTTAGCCAGATTGATGTGCCTGATGGCAGTTGTTTTGGTCAAGTCACATTACTGTAGAGAGATTCGTCTCCAAAATTGCCTAGAGCTGGATGGTGTCATAAGCAATAAGATTGCCACCAAAGTCTCGTTGTAGATCAATAGCCTTGATTGATTTGACGTAAATTCCATACACAGAGATATAAAGACCAAATAAAAGGGCATGCAATCTTAAAGACATCTCAAGAATTTGAGTTTACACTTTTGTCCCTACCTTTCTGTCCTTTCTAGTTCCTTCAAGTGACAATGAAACTGGGTTTAAAATGGTACCATTCCTTCATAATAACAGCTTTTACATGGAGTAGGATTCTACTATAGGCTTCTGAATTTATTTTTTTATATTTTCAGGTCACGCTGTGTTTGCCTGGCGCGAAATCGACCGCAGGTAGTCTCACTACGGAAGAAAGTTCTCTGAGGATCCTTAACTTTTATCAAGGATTTGAACAAGAAGATATTGCTAAGATCTTTGCTCAACTAGGGGATGATAACACAAAAAGTGTCTTCAACCAAATGCGGGTATACCACGAATCACATAAATTCTTTGCTAAAACCTGCAGCAGTATCATGTCAGATCCACTAGTCGTGAAAAGCATTCAAGAGGCTGATATGCTTGTCTCTGAAATACCTCTGCTTTGTAGCGGACTTATTGCCAAACAATTTCAGAAAAAATGGGTAGCCCTTGCACCGTCAGCTGAACCGGAGTTGATAAGTTATCTTCATCGAGTTTATTTAAACCCAAGTCATTTCGCCAGTTTTTTGACTGGTTTCTCGGAGGACATGACTTTTCTACAAAGAGTACAGAACTTCTTAATGCATCAAATGGTCATATACTTGTACCCAGGCTTCATAAAGTACAGTTTCAACGACTTTCTTGTACAACATGGAAAACCAGGCGTGGACATGGTGGAAGAGCTAGGGAAAGCAGAGATAATACTTGGAAACTGTGATTTTGCATTTCATTATCCATACCCGCAAATGCCAAGTAAGTTTTGGTAATTTTATGAAATAATGTTGTACTACAATGATATCTTTAATCAATGCCGCCACTGCAATGTAAACCATCGATTAAGAATGTCACGTTCTTTAATATGAAAGGATTACGTTTCTTCAGTAAGTAATACAGAACCATTTAGTTCCTTTATAGCAAGCTTACTTTCGGAGTAAATGTCAAAATTCAGAGACGGCACGCAATTTCATAGTAGTGAGCTCCAAAAAGGGCAAAACAATAGTTGCTACAGAGGACGCATACACAGGTACGAACATGCCGGAACCTCTACTTTATATATTCTTTTAGCTAGAGGATGCAATTATCCCCAGCTAACCTGGATTCTTTTTAAATTCATATCACACTAACTTCGATCTATTTTGGTACACAACGGCATGATTCCCTATCAATTTTGTATAAATCGCTTCGGTTATCGTGACATTTCATAACTTGCGTCCAAGTAACTGAATATAATCAGTAAATTTTGACAGATACTCTGAGTATGACCATGTTCTGATTATATAGTTGGTGTTGTGGCTATTGCTTTTGTTATTGTTAATGCTTTGCCCTTTTTGAGCAGAACTAAAGGAACAAAAACCAGCAAGTCGTTGGTATCAAATATACATCTCCCTCGAGTTATATTTTTTTATGCTTTGAAATCTACCGTATTTTCGAAGCCAATTTTGGTGCCTGCAAAGTATCTTAATTTTATGATAGTCAACTCTTCCTGCTACTCGGGCCCCAAGAGTACAGGACACAGTCATTTAGTTACATGCAGGAAAATGCTGGCAAGTTTCAAGGGTGTGCTGATATCATAATTGAACGAAGGAAGATCTTGGCGTCTCCGCATACTTGTAACATAATAATCTCAATTAACGTTTGAATGGTTTTTCTTTAGGTTTATTGAGTATGATCGAAACAACACTTTAGTATAAAACGAGCTTTGTTTTTAACTGTCTCCTTCAGATGAAGTCTGCGTGGGACCATTTTTAGCAAAGAAAGTAAAGCCACTGCCACCTGAACTGGAAACATATATTAACGAGTCACCAAACGGAGCTGTCCTAGTGGCATTTGGAAGCCTCAAGGAAGACCTCACGAAAAATCAGGTAAAAGTAATGGCCGCTGCACTTGGGCGATTACAGGAGAGAGTCATCTGGAAATTGCGAGGTTTGTCCTTGTCTGCATAGTAGTGACTGTCAAACAAATGTTAACTTTGGCTATCGTGAAAGGGTGATATAAAATTGCCTAAGGAACCACTTGCTGGTTAACAATGTAATGTTGTGCCTCCTTTGAAGTAAATTTTCTTGTCATAGCCCCATTCTCAGTTTTTGAGTGGTTGCAAAAGTGCAATTCGCAGAACGAGGTACTGAAAACTTGAAAATCAAATCACAGGCATGAACATGTAGGGCTAGGTCAAAGGCCGATTTTAATAAGGCGTACCATGTATGTTTCGGAAGCAAACTTTTATTGGGGCACCAAACGAAGAGGAGAGAGTATCATATACCGAAGCAAGGCACGAGAGTTGTTCACACCAACCCATTTCCCTTCAGATAAATCTGAAATATTACGTTATACATAATTGGAAAGTGATTGCTCTTAGAAGATACTTTGAGCTGGCCCAGGTTTTTATTCGTGTTGGAACAACCTTTTAAGCTGGGAGCTATTACAAAGTTTGTACCTTTTTCACTAGCAAAGAATTTATGCATCATTACCTTCGTAAACAGTTTACTCAATTTTAAATATTTTTTGAGTTCAACGTTTTACAAACAATTAAAAGTCATAAAATAATACAAAAATAACTTCTACAGTATCTTACCAAAACGTATCATTAAACATTACAACTTCTAGACTAAAAAATAGAATGCAACTAGTTTCGCTCACCTCGATTTGCGTCGCTTCTGGTTATTTCATATGCATGCAACCTTTATGTATCCTCTTTGAGCAATAACTATTTCTCATCTTCCAAATCCCGCTCTCTTGGATTGCAATTACATTGTAACTTTGCTTGTCTTCACGATTGATTGATATTTTTCCCCTAGAAACCCACGGTGTTGAGATACAGCCGAATATCAGGTTCATGGAATGGTTGCCTCAGAATGATCTTTTGGGACACCCAAAGTTGAAGCTCTTTGTGAGCCATGTTGGACAGAGCAGCGTACAAGAAGCAGGCTATCACGGCGTTCCAGTGCTTGCTGTCCCATTTGGCGGTGACCAGTTTGCCAATGCCGATTTTGTAAGCAAAAGAATGAAAATGGGACTTTCTATAGATATCACCACTGCAGGAGAAGAAGAATGGTTCGGAAAAATTCAGGATATTTTGACAAACAGCAGGTAATTCCTATATGGCATACGTATTACTGGGGCCAATGTTATAAAACAATTTACACGGGTAGTTTACCAGTCCAGGGGCAAAATTACTGTTGTAGCACAGGAACGAATGTTATAAAAATTTCTAC
>JAAAKL020011459.1:0-13637 GCA_010016065.2 Carybdea cf. marsupialis auct. non (Linnaeus, 1758) | reverse complement strand
GACCATTGCAGTGTTCATGTCAAACCCAATCGAATGTTCAAATTCAAACATTTAAAAGAGACCATTGCAGTGTTCATATCAAACACAATATCAGACCATGAAATGAATTTTTAAATTAAGTATACTTTAAGCATAATTTCAGGCTCAAATTGGGAAAATCTTGAGCTTAAGCCCAATTTACCCGTATGCTTATAAAATAAGAGAGTACTTGCAAAGCATCGACACTGATGTTACAGCATATGCTAGAACAGAAAGTAACAGAATATGTCAGTTTAAGAAAGGATACTCGTAACCAAACGCTAACTTGTAATTCCTAACGTGGTACAAAAAAGCATGGTATAATTTACCTAGCCCAAAAAAATACTTTGATATATCTAACAGGTGAAGGCGTCGAATACGCATGCTTAGATACTTTAACGTGCTGTGCACCTTAGGATATGTTGTGCGCGAAGTTTAGTATTTCTCGACCTTTGTTAAGGTTAACTGAAATCTATTCAGACGAAATACACTTATCCGTGAAGAGCAAGAACTTATTTATATTGGACAGTGTAATATTTTACATTGTTGGCAGAAATGTTTCTTTGATTCCCCTAACAAATGGATCAGTTGAATGAAAGAAGCTTCACTACAAACGGTGTATATCGGGACATAGTTTTACTGATTGTACCAAGGGGTCATGAAAGTGGTTCGAAAATTGTTAGGTTTCGCAGCTCTGGAGAGGAAATTTACTCGCTTAGGTAAAAACTGAGAGATTTCAGGAGGCTGATTTTGTGCATTTGCGCCAATTTTGTATGTGTCATTTTTTGTTGAAATTCGATACTATCGATCAACGCAACATATATTACAGAGAATAAGAACTAATTTGTTTCAGCTGTGTACAATTTACATCTTGTTTATGTCAAAAATTGGTATTGCTACTCACTGACAGCCATACTTAATAAGTCGTTATTAACTTTAAGATCGTTTAATTCATTATCAATATGCTTCAAAACTAAATCCATTCTGTCATCGACTGTTTTAAGTGACAAGTTTTCTTGAAACCCAAAGTCCAACGTATTTTGTGTAGCAGTTTTCACTTTTATGAGTCTCTTTGGTTTCACTTCTGCCCATTGGCTTTTAACAGGTTTCGGTGGTTGTTTACCAAGGAACTTATAAAATTTCTCCATAAATATTTCTATTACTACACTGTTCTCTGCCTCTGCGTAAACCCTAGAGCGTGTCTCATCAATGCCCTCCGTCAAAATGGCGGCAAACATCGTCATTATATTCCACAATATGACGAGAACAAAGAGAATAAAATACATGGGCCCATAACCATAAACAGATGAGACGATGTCATATGCCTTTACCTTCCCCAATATCATGGTGCACTGTGTTTGTATTGCCCTGTAAAGTGTGTGGTATTTCTCCAAAGAAGTGCCAAATACAAGGTAACCAAAGACTGCAAACCCGTAGAAGCTTATGATAAAAGGTATCATAAAATAAATCGTTGGTTTATAGGTGGCTTTGACTACTGTTCCAATAAATTTAATGACCGGATGCAGATCTACAATTCTTAAGAACTTCAAAGAAGCAAAGAAAACAATGAGACTTATGACGACACCAAGACCTTCGTCCATGTTAGCTGCGTACTGAAAACTGATGAACTTTGAAGGTTTAGTGCGCAGGCGTATTAAGTTGCGGTCACCTTGGTACCAACGTGACACGTAGAGTACAATGGCGGTTACTTCAAGGCAGATAACAACAATATCCACAAAATTCCAAACACTGACGAAGTAGGCGTGTCTATAGCGATATAACTGTCGAAGTTCTTGATATATGTAATAGAAAAGCATCAACAAGAGGATAATTTCACTCGCAACTATATACGCTGAATTATGCCCTATGTATCGATAAAGATTGAAGCTCTTAATCTGTCCGTAAGGAGCCATGTTCCCAATTGGTAACACCTCCAGTAAAATAAAAGAGACAGCAAACATGTTGATGTCCGCATTATAAAGGGAAAACTCAATGAAGACACCTCTGGTGCGTTGATCAATCCACTCATTGTCCTCCAACATTTTTGTCACGCCCAAAGCTTCCTCTAGTGTTTTCCCAAACTCTGCCACATACCCTCCACCTCCGTAGACAGCATGTTTTCCCCAATATGGGAAACCTCTTAGTTGAGTCATGGCGTAAAAGTACCACGGATTATAGGTATTCGCATTTGAATTGGTTCTTCTCTTGGGCATTGGTACCCAACGTGGGTAGAAATCACCATCCTGTTCTTGTAATAACGCATAAGACTTGTAGCAGTGGTTAAACTGATCTTTTACTTCGGTTGATAATTTGCAGGTTGCTTCTAAAATTAAAAAAAAATTGCTCTATCCAATAATTTTGTAGGTAACCATTTTGTTTAAGCTCGTTATTTCATCAGAATAACATTTCAAGAAATTTGAGAGTAAAAAAGTGAGTGCATTCAATCCTACCCGCAATGGCAACTTTATCCACATATTTCGGTCGAAGTCTTGTAATGCTTCATCTATATATGAGGAGCCAATCATTCCCTACAACTTTTCGTCAGGAGAGAAATGGCGGCACATGGAGTACTATGTTTGTATGTATGCATGCATGTATGTATGTATGTGTCTGTCTATATGTATGTATGTATGGATGTATATATGTATGTCTGTATGTATGCCTATATTTGCCATCACAGGCCAAAAAACACTAAGTCCAATTAAATAAAAATTTTAAATATGATAAAGAAATAACTTCGATTCTTAGTGCAAGAATATTTACAATATCTATTATAAGAAGTTTGGAGAAATTGAATTCAATACTTAAATTAAAAAGTCAGTGGAGACACTCCAGTGCGTTTAAGTTAACAGGGATAGCAATGGAAAGGTTAGAGGAGATATTGTTTCAATAAGACTCCTCCTTAGAAGCTATTCTTTTTGTGACTCAATTTTTCTTTCATATAAGCAGGTAAGTTTGGTTACCATTTCCTACCTCAACTGTTCTTAAAAGAGCTTGATGTCACTTTGATTTGGTCTTTGTATTAAAGTGAGATAGATGGAAAGAACGTATAAACCCAAATCAAGTATATCTCTCTAGAGCGGCCTCAACACCAATTTTCTAACAGGAATGGTCTTTCAAGCTTAAAACATCTAACGTCAAAGATTTTTAAAGGTCAGTCATTTAAGCTATAGGGCCCATTGAAATTCTAGGGCCGAGATTGTTCAACAAGATAAAGATCTCCTTCAAAGCGCCGTGGAATTACCTAACCATGGAATCCCACCATCCGACCTATCTATCCAAATACCATTGAAAGTTGAACAGTATTATCAAGGACTGAGGAATAACACGAACGGCTACTATAAGATAATAGGCAGATGAAAGACATGTCACCATCAGAATTTGAACTCGTCGATACGTCATAATACCAAGTATTGGCATTGATAATAAAGCTAAGTATTGAGGATGACGTCTGATTTGTATGACAAAGGGAAAAGAACTCAACGTTTTATCCTCATCGTCTACAGACCAGTTCCCCGTCGACCAGTGTGACATTTAAATATGTTTAAAAGTTCTTACACAATTTTTACTCTTATGTTTACTAGACAGGGGTAGGTTTCTCATGTTGATTTATATTTACCAAGATAGCTACCCTCAACTATCTAGTTACAATAGTCAGTGTTTCATGTACCTTCTTCATTGATTCGAACTTGACGAATTCGGGAAACTGCCAGGCGAAATGTCCTCTGATCCGATATGAAAGTACCTAGAGCTTTTGGATTAACCGAGTCATCATACAAGACTGGTAATGCACTTTCCTTCAGCCATGTCCACAAATCGTCTTGAGTTCTGATCTACATTTTCAAACAGGACAGACGGATGGATTATGTTAAATTATGTATGTAACAACGAAAGTATTTAAAGGCCTGATGAGGTAGGGGATAGAAGGTTCCCAGTTCAATTATCCACAGCAATTTGCAGGCGCAACCATTTGGTAACTTCTGAGAGTGTCAGACCACATATCCTCAGCCATATTCCACAACACAACAAATCAAGTTCAAGTCTACCGTATCTTCCAAAGTCAGTATCTGAAAATGTAGTTAAGATACAGCAGAATCACCTTAGCATGGAAATGTAGGCAATTAGACAAGTAGACAACGACCGATATTTTAAAACGAACGGTTTATGATCAAGTTATTGTACTGCATACCTAGGATTTTGCACCAGCGAGCCAGTCACAACAAAATAAGGCCGTCTTTCAGACACTAGCACTTACAAGGAGGAATAAAATATTGACGTTCCTCAACGGTTTCTGGAAACGTTCATGTTCTTGTCAAAAAGAGGGCACCTTATATTTGATTGCATTATCAAATAAAGCCGGTCAATATCGTACAAAACGATTTCATTGGCACAAGACAGTTCGAGTAAATCCTTAAATTAAATGTATTTGATATCTGCTAATGAACTGTACTTGATCTCCAACTTAGAGATTGAAAGTATGATAATACAGAAAAGTCGAGTGGCAAGTTGAGCCAATATCAAACAAATCTTTTTCAAGAACGGATTATTATATAAAATGTCGCCGAGTAGCGAACTTATTAGAAGGAAATTGTCATCTCCTACCTTGGAGGGCATACAACTATTATATCCAGGATGATGTATACCTGAATAGAACTGTTACAAAACAAAGCAGTGACTCTGATGTAACATAAGAATTAACACACCTGATGAAATTTCTCTGTCAAAATGATATCCGACAACCCCTTGGAAAGGTAAAATGTTTTGGGATCCCTTACAGAATATGCCAATGAAAGCAGAAAATACATGAACATCAAATAAAATCCGTTCTCTTTAACAAATTCCTGAAATTTAATTTCCTTCAATCGCTGTTTCCGAGCCTCGTCAATCTCGTGTTTTTCAAGCTTACCAATTCTAGAACAGAACAAAAATGCAGGTAAAAGAAGATGGCAAAATCGTAGCACTGGTGTCTACAACAAGAACGTATTTGTAGACTAAACAATAAGGAATCAACGAGAATTTGAGTACAAAACAAAATCCTGCTGCTCTCGCTGTATGTCAGTAATCCAAAACATTCAAAATCGTGCTGGGAGAGAAAGGTTTTAAAGAAAACTCTGGTAGAGGAAAACGAAGAGGAGTTTTAAAGGGAAAGTACTCGCGTGCTTTTGCTGGGAAGGAGCAACCTTGCCCCCCTGCAAGTGTTCACCAAGAACAGGTATAGGAAGTAAGATGACTGTCAACAATGTCCAAAAGCTTGCAGGAGCGTTTCACTCTCAATGGTGTGATGTTGGGTAAGATGGAACACCTTATACAAGATATGGCACTTCCTTTTGCCATTTGCAACACATTGTTGTCTATTGTTTGTATTCGCTGATGTAATGCGTCCTTTTCCTTTGCACATTGTCATACAGAGGAAGTACTGTTACGTGTTTGAGCTGATGTATACGTGCCTTCAACAGGTCAATAATTCAACTATATTTAGCAGCTAAAAACAAAGCTCATTCTATCTAATAGGCTTTTTCAATGTCGTCATCAGTGACATTGAGAAAATAGTATGCATTCACGGAAACACTACTAATGGTTTTTGTAAATCTTTTTAAAAAAATAGTCAAAAAGTATATTTAAAAAAACAGAAAAATAGGATGGATTCTGTCAGAAAGTTCTCACAAAATATACGGTGGCGTTTTGTTGTTTCCTTTTAGGTAATCAATACTGTTGCTTTCTAAACATTGCTGTGTTGGATATTTACTCGCATTCGGTTTTTATCGTATTATGCATATAAAATATGAGTGTATAAGAACCGCTCAATAGACATAGTGTTTTTGAGAAGAGAGTATTTGAAATGATAAGTTTGACTAGATACAAATGAATGTCACCAGCCGGATTCGAACCCGGGAAGTTTCACCAGCCGGATTGAACCCGTGCCCAAGTGTTCGCGACGTAAGTTCTACCAACTGATTACACGGTCTATTCCTCAAGTAACTACATTAGCTCCCAGTACTCTAACGAAGGACATCAACATCAAGATTTACGTAGTTGTGGAGACCACCTTGTCACTGCCATGTGACTTAACCATGAAAGGACCAAGCTCATCATGCTATTCACAGCCCAATAAAAGTTATGAAGTGTCATGTTACGAGAAGATTTGAAAAGATTACGTTGAGGAGATATCAGGGAACGATGAAAATGTCACATATAGACATAATGGTAAAGAAGCTTTTTTTTGGTGGCATACTCGATTTCGAGCGTAGCCTGCTGCCCAGCCAGAGCGATCAATCTCCTGAGAAGAGAGCACATTTACAGAGGTGGTCTCCCGTTGCCTTCCCCAACCGATAGTCTTTATATCGGGCTAGGCGGGACTCGAACTCACTACCTCTGGCATGTGAGTCCGACTCCTTAACCACTAGACCATGGCGTCCTCAACAGGGACGTAAAGAAAACTTTAATGAACTTGTTGTAGTACATTTATAACTGTAAAAGATATCTGTTGGTCACTAAATATGATGAACCTTGTTTAGACACGTCTAGGCAGCTGCATTCTGCAATAGATAGGATGCAAAGAGGACCAAAACATATATTAACAACCTGTCTTGCGAATAAATCAGAACTCTATTAAGCTACAGAAATAAAACATTTTGGTTGCAAATATGTAAGAGTAAACTAATGTGATAAAATATAATTTCTGAGATGCTCATTGCCATGCTCTCTGATCAGAAATCGATCATTGAACACCCCCTGGTTAAGTTTTGTTGTTGATTTTTCAGCTAACTTAATCTTTACTGGGGACCACCCACCCTCACCTCATGTAATGTTCGCGTGGTACACTAATAAGCAAAGACTCCAAATAATGACTCTCAAGTCGTCGTTAGTCACATCTCTTTTGTACTAGATTTGATATGCTCAAATCCCTACTATTAACCAACAATTTCTTTTGTAACTTACTTTTGTCCTAATCCTTTGTTAACTCTAGCCAATGCTTACAATCTTATTTTACAATGAACTCTTAAACAGGAAGAGGTCTGGTACACAACTTGCCGGACATCACACCTTACCATAAAAAGTTTGCAGCTGGCAGACTTCTGCCTTTCTGGACTTTCTTCGTTCTGGTAGTAACGGAACCCATCACAGGTCACCAACTGACCATGTTGCACCCATTATTACTGATATGTCTATACCGTCTAAAGATACGGTAAATACCGTTTTCTGATGCACACAACTGCTAAAATAGAACAACTTTATTTTCCCCTTGTTATCAAACCGTTGATTAACGGAAATTTTTGCATACGAAATAGTCTGTTGAATCTCAATTGCTATAAGGGCTAGGACTTCTAGAACAGGTACAGTTGAGATTCGCGATGTTACCTTTTCATCAAATATCTATCAATCACTACCGTGGTATCCATTTGATTCTTAAAATTAGTATGAAGTAAAGATGAACAATTTTGATGCGCATTTTTTCTAGAACTTCTCTCATTTTACTAAACAACTTAGGGCTATTAGGGGTAATGCGCCCTGATGAGCTGTCTTCGCTCACTACATGTAAAAAATGTACCTTCTACTGTGAGGCAGATCGGAAGGTCATATTGTTTCAGAAACAAAGGGAAGAGGTCAAGCTGGATTTCGACTAAGGTGCTTGAAGAAAAGGAAGGATATGAGGCACCGATTTGGTATGCAGTTCTAGTAAGGATTTACTTATACTGGCAAGAATTCTCTCTTGAAACTTAGCTGTTGAGTTCATTACAACTGAAACATTTTGCTTCGTGGGTAACATAACAAAAATTTTAGAGTTTTATTACTAATACCAACAAATTCTACTGTCTGGATTACCTTTTCTATTTACATCAGGTAACTTTTTAATCGATTTTGATTTTAATATTGCAGTATGTATTATTTTTACTACATAATTTGGGACTAGTCACAAGATTCATGCAATAAAACGTGTTAGACATTGCTTGTCTTAGAGAGACGATGCTAGATTGATCGGGCTGTTTTCAAGTGTATTAGTAGCCGGAGATTTTCGCCAGTGGTTGATGGCTCCAGAAGGTTGAACTGAGAAAAGGAGCATGGACTTGATTCCCAGTGTAAGTACTATACTTTTATACATTAACAAGATCCTTAAAATCCTCTCTCTGTTAAAAGTAATCGTTTCAAGAATTTTGCTGGATAAGGCAATCTGTAAAAAATTTCCTTATTGACTTTGAATCTGCGTATTCTAATGGTCTATGGTCAATAATATCCTTTCTAGAAAATGTCTTTTGAGTAAAGTATAAAGGAATGGAGGCTTTTAATGGTGTTTTAATCTAATCTTTTCCATTATAAGCACAGAAAGCTTTACATTTTATCAAGTTATCTACTAGGTATTATCAAAATCGGCCATTACGGCTTATATTACTTTAAATTATTAAATATCTCTCAAAACTAACGACAATTCTAAGTAATGATTCTCGTCCTTTACAGAGGGAGGGTGGGAGGTTTGAATATATGTAGAATTTGTATTCGCTTACATTTTATACATCTTGAGACTGAGCTATAAGTTATAGTAAATCTTGCAGCTATTACCCCCTGGAAAAGGTCTTAACTCATCGGCCAGAATTGCGAATCTATTTTACAAGAGGGGTGCAAAGGATTAAGAAGTGGACTTTCTTTTAGATCATTTATTTCTTGAGGTGCCTTTGCCTCAATTCTGAATATCAAATTTTTCTTTTTGCACTAGGCTCGCTAACTCTAAACATTATGCTCCTGTAGCTTTTTTTTTTTAATGCCACCAGATTTTAAATTACATAAGATATAAAATTGATTGATTATCGATGAAGTCGATTTTAACGATAAGTTGTAGAAATTTGCTACAGAAAATGGACAATAATGAGGTACCATAAAGTCCAGACTATCAGCCACCCCGAATATGAGCCCACCTGAATGTGCTAACAAACAAAAGCCAAGGTCGCATGTTCAAGATTATACCTATGACATTATCGGGAGTTTGTTGATTCTATCAAACAGAACTTTAAACCTATTACTTCAAATCCTCATTTCATAACATTGAAAGATGCAGTGGGTCTTGGGCAGAGTGGCTGATAAAACGAAAGCCCTTATACCACCACATCACACATGTCATCAATCTCCAAAACTGCGTAGAGGTGGATGTCGATGATTTATGGTGAAAGGTCTGAATCTAAACTGACAACTATTTTAAGCAGGTCACCATAAATTGGTTGGTAGAGCAACGGGAAGGCATAGCATGCGTCCAGGTTAGTAGACCTCCGATCACATATTCCATTTTTTCCAGTAATTTTTCAAGCACAAAAATACATTTCTTAGCTTTATGTTCATCTTGCTGCGCTTCCCCCTAGATACTCTTAGTAACATTTCAACGGAGTAGCAAATAAATATGTTTTACAGTACAACTTTTTGTATGTGATACTCCTTAAGGCGCAAATACTTCGAATGAAATTAGTGAACAAATGTCAATTACTAAAGAAAATGGTTACCTAAGGTTTCAAAATCAAGAACACTATAAAGCAATGCGACTGTCGAACAGGTCAAACCTTACTCGAAATTACAGGCTTTCCAAAACTGTATGCGGTTATTTGCGTCAGTCATAGAAAAAGGCTAGGTCTGTATTTAATCTATCTTCCGTGAAGTCAGTTTACCTAAAGTTAAGAAAATTTTTGTTTCTAAGAATTCGTCTTTCTCACTTTCGGTTCATGCAATTAGCTTTAGCGGACGTTTTCTGGCCCAAAACAAAACACCAATTTGCATGTCAAAACTCCAATAATTGGCTATTTCAAAGCAAAGTTGCGCACACGTTTCATCTTACCTTCTTGTATTCCACTTTGACAATTTGTGCTCCGAGTTTTTCCAAACGAAAAGAGCATTCCGAGGACAAACACCATTTCCCTGTTTCTGCAATATATTGCTGTTCTGTCCCTTGTGATATAATTATTTTTTGTTCAGTTCTAACACAAAAGTAGTAATATATTTAATCATTTAAAGCGCATACTCAGGGAATCCAAATGCGGCTGTGTAGACCACTTATACTCTCCCAACTACTATGATTTTCAAATAAATATAGGTTGAAGAAAGGTGTAACAATTAAAAGTGTTTCAAGATGGTGGCAGTATGCCTTGATACAAGAAAATCCCTCATTTAGAAACTACATAACTATCAAAGTCTTCATGTAGTACCTCTAGACCTTTGAAACATGATATTAAAGCTTTATAGTACACATTTGCTCTCAAGTCAGGATTGCAAGAGGATATTATTCTTTGTAAAGATCTGATTCCTAGGGAATTGAGAAAAGCGATACTCCACGCTTTAACTACTTTATAGTACAGTTTCTATCTCTTTCGGGTTAGAGTGTTACTCTTACTCTTAAAACCTTTAACAACAAAAGTTCTTTCACTTCTTCACTTCGCCAATTTCTCTACACTCCCTGGCGTAATCTGGTCTTAATTGTGCGGAGGGATAGTCAAAGGGGAAGTGATTTTTATCTGAGAGGGGCAGACAATGATATCCGTGGACAATACTATGCTAATACTATCAGCTAAGGGAATCGAGCTCTCTCTGATTCCCGCAGGTATGTAACTGCCTGCGTCGGATGATATTTGCAATCTTGAATCAAATTTTGTTAAAAAATGCAGAATTAAAGGAGCTTTAATATTAACGATGTTACTAGCACACAATATGACTACTCATTATCTCCAGTAAGTTTCTATTCTTGGTGGTTAGTTAAGTTTGCGCAAATAAGGGATGAGATGACTTGCATTCAAGCGAATACTTGAGATACCATGTCTAAAATCAGCTAATCTTTTCTTTCGTTGTTTTTTAAACTACCACAATACCCTAACAGTTTACAGTTGTTTTTCCACAACATTGGGCATCAAATAGATTTCTGAGATCACCTAGACCTACATCAAATTTATGAACTTTGAAATTGTTTGAAAAATATCATTCCGACCTCTCATTATGAACTGAAAACATCATAATGATCCCGTCTTAGCTATTAATCCGTGCAATCACCCATTTGGTTCTATATATGACAAAATCGTCTTTGATATCCTAGACAGCTAATGTCTACCGTGTAAGGATCATAAAATACATTATTCGTTTCTGCTTCAGATCATATTTAACGCTAACTTGTTAAGGGCCTTGCTTAATGCATCCTAGTAACCATCAATACTAAGATATCACACAATTTAAAAGATTTGAACAGAGATGTCTCGTTGGATCATGGTACAGCCTTAAATGCACAAGTTCTTTGTTTTGCTCCCTATATTTATTAGATAGCTTAATAGGAGACTAATTACAGAAAATATATGTGTACGTCAGAGCTATACTCATGACAGACAAATTAGGAAAACGATGTTCCGTTATAAGTATTTTCTTTTCTTTTAAGTAGGTTCAACACTAGCATCGTTAGAAGCATAACAAGGCTTTTTTTGGATTTTTTGAAGAAGTTTAGATACGACAATATTCCACTGACAATTAACGTCCTTAGAAAACGTTACACTATAGGCTGTTGCAGTGCATGTGCTGCAAATTGAGTCTCTCGGGATACATAAACCTACTATTCCTGGACTTGTTCGGATAAAAATAAAGACAGTATCTTAGCAACAATTAATACAAAAGTGACAAAAAGCCTTATTTTTTATTATTTTTTGTTTCTTGAAGATAGGATGACGGCCTCCAGGTACTCAGGTTACCTGAGAATGTATCAGCTAAGCACTGCAGGACAAAATCACAGGTTGCCCTTTTGCAAGGCATGTAGCTCATCGTACCAACCGATTTGGGTTTACACTGATATTGAAAGCGGGATGTCAGATTTAGAAATATGCAGTTGCAAACAAACTTAATTTCAGGATCTAGTCTAAAATTCCTTTTTGCCGATGGTCACTAGACAAGCAGTAAATGAGACCAAAGAGTTTCGAGTCAGTAGAAACATCTGCCGAGAAGCGAGTATTGGCTACCTTAGTGAAACAGAAAGAGAGAAAGCAATCATGAAAGCTATGTATACAGCATCAAGGGTTGAAGGCCTTATAAAATCACCGAAGAAATTTTAAGTTCTAAGGAAAGTTATGAAATGGTTAAAAGTCAATAAGAAACTTCGTTTCTCTCAACTATTTTTCTACTTCTTTAGCTCCTAATTTGACCATTCTATATGATGCAGCAGAACAAATAATTCATTAATTTACCATACAAGAGAAAGTCATTATCGTGACAAAATCCTAAACAGTACTTGTCCGACTCACTCTTGACCAAAATCTTTCATCCTTTTTCAACGCCTCAGAGAAATCTTTTGTCGTCAACAGACAACTTTAGTAAAATAATTCCTGAAAATAAAGGAAAGTTATGAAATGGCTCCTGAGACCCGCGATGAAGGGAAATATTTACTAGAAATAAGCAAAGGGGAAAAGTGATACATTGTGGAATTATCTGTATGTTGCACCCATGAATGTAAGCATAACCAAGCACTATAGTAAACGCCATGAAGTAGTTACTAGATGTGTTAATACTTTAATTTCAATTATAAGATTAGTCGACAATAAAAACTGTGCATAGGAATAAAGAATCCCCTGCATCCTACCGTCCTGATAGGGGGTGCATGCTAAATGCCTAAAGGAGTTGCAGCTGCTAGGGTATTTGACTAACAATTGACGAGAGGGAAGAACGCATAGTTGCAGGAGTAAAACCCTTGAAAAAGCACCCTGATCACTGATTTCATAGGGATTTCATTTACAGTACTAATTATGATGCTTGACTGCAGATTAATAGTCCTATTCTGATTACAAGCAACTCTTGAAGTCAATAAGAAACTTCGTTCATCTCAACTATTTTTCTAATTCTTTAGCTTCTAATTTGACTATTCTATATAATGCAGCAGAGCAAATAGTTCATTAATTTACCATACAAGAGAAAGTCATTATCGTGACAAAATCTTAAAAAGTACTTGTCCGACTCACTCTTGACGAAATCTTTGCATCTCTCTTCAATGCCTTGGAGAAATCTTTTGTCGTCAACAGACAACTTTTGTAAAATAATTCCTGAAAATAAAACGGCACATGATTTAAAGATAAAATGCACTTTTTTGCCTACGCTCCTTCTTCTCACCTCGCTGAAAATGCTCAAGTATACAAATCTTATTTATGTGTAGTTAATAGAATAATAGGAGAATGTCGGTTAATATACATTCTGTAAAATACGCGTTTAAATTAAAATTCGAAGAAGTAGATTTCAACAAATTGAATTTAGTAAATATTCTGGCCTGCAATAAAAGAATATAACAGTAAACGACGGGAATTAAAAGGTATGTAGATTGTCAATTTAAATTCCAAAGCAGACTAAAACAATAAAAGCAATGGCAGGTAAAAGGTACATGAAGTTAACTTTAAGAAAACGAAGTGGGACGATAACGAAAGTAAAAGGGAAGAATATTTACTTAATTGGCATCATACCTTTTTGAGCAGCTCAAAAAGAAAGATTATATGTTGACCTTTTGACATCTGATGTTTAGATTGTGGGTGGATTATGGCAACTAAACATGGCTTTGACCTCAACAGAATTAGTCTGTAGTCCAACATATGCAGACAGAAAGAAAACCTACAATCTATACAAATAGATGATAT
>JAAAKL020011458.1:0-13637 GCA_010016065.2 Carybdea cf. marsupialis auct. non (Linnaeus, 1758) | reverse complement strand
ATGCTTCCGTTGCCTACCTCATCAAGTTTTCTTTGAATCTTTGTCATGCTATTAACGGACTGTAAAGGCCGTTTTCCGAGGTGCATTATTTGTCATGTAAATGCAAACCCTTCCAGATAAGCGATGTAACATCAAATGCTTCCGTTGCCTACCTCATCAAGTTTTCTTTGAATCTTTGTCATGCTATTAACGGACTGTAAAGGCCGTTTTCCCAGGTGCATTATTTGTCATGTAAATGCAAACCCTTCCAGATAAGCGATATAACATCAAATGCTTCCGTTGCCTGCCTCATCAAGTTTTCTTTGACTCTTTGTCATGCTATTAACGGACTGTAAAGGCGATTTTTCAAGTTGTATTATTAGTTATGTAAATGCCAACCCTTCCAGATTGCGATGTAGCATCAAATGCTTCCGTTCCCAGCCTCATCAAGTTTTCTTTGACTTTTTGTTTTCCGATGTAACAGTTTTTTGTTACGACAAAGCCTGCCCTATCTATCTTACCCATTGGTTTAAGATTGAGCGCCTACATATTTTGATAGATGATTACGTGATATTTCGTATAACAATAAGGTTTCATGTGTCTGGTTGATAAGACAACATACAAAAAATATAGCACTCACTACCTACACTGTCGGGGAATGTTACAAATCGATTAAGTTTCATTCCGTGCAGGCAGTAATTGTTGCGGTTACTAGTTTGGCTAGCCTATCTGCTAGTCTTCTGATAGGGTTAAAGGAATTGTTGTTTAAAGCAACCCAAGGGGAAAATCAGTAGGATGAGTTGAGTAATTTGGCGTCAAGATACTTAGATAATCTGGGCACATCCCCATTGTCAGAAGGGCCGCAAATGCTATAAAAATGTAATTAAGGATATTGTTTTTTTTCGGCAACGTCTTCATGGAAGTTGAACCCATGTCAAAAAGGTAAAAAGCTGTTAATAAAAATGTTATAACTGCTTAAATGGTTATAGCAGTAATTGTAAATTATGCGTCTTCATGACGTTCGAGAATATCTTATTGACGTTAATAAGATATTCTCTGATGACATTTATTTCGTTAGCTGGAAGGATGAAACTTCGGCTCCCACTCGAACACTAGAAAATGTACGTTACTGTATCGTATGGTGTATCAGCCAGGTTTTGTAAACATGCATTATCGAGTGCTGAAAACCTGCCTCGACTAGAAAATATAGAGTAGAAAATAAAACTCAAAATTATCTCATTTTAAACTCAAATCGGAGTTCACTGCCAAAACAAACAATTGGGCCAGGTACGTAGGAAAGCTATTTCTGACATACACTCTTGCTGTTATTATCGTAAAAGACCGTTTACGTCACGTCTGGTGATAGTCTCCTTGATTTCGTCTTGCTGATCAGATATGGAACCGAAATAAAGTAGGAGACAACACTGCATTCTGAGATGAGAAGTATCAGCACGTTAAATTTCTGGAGTTGGCGTATACCTCTTCATGGAAAAATTAAAAAATTTTTGCCTCAAAATTATCATCGTATTAATGACCGGACACGTAACTGATGATGATGATGATGAGATGGTCTGGACATATATATTTGGAGGTCTTTCTGCAAGGATGAGAGGAAGGATGACTGCAACTGACATGTAACTGATGATGATGATGATGATGATGAGATGGTCTGGACATATATATTTGGAGGTCTTTCTGCAAGGGTAAGAGGAAGGGTGGCTGCAACTGACACGTAACTGATGATGATGATGATGATGATGATGATGATGAGATGGTCTGGACATATATATTTGGAGGTCTTTCTGCAAGGATGAGAGCAAGGGTGGCTGCAACTTGTACGTGGCTGGTGATGATGATCATTCTTCTTATTATTATTGAGATTTTACATAGCTTGTCGATTAGTCGATTGATATCAATATCATTTATAGGTATCAGCAGAATCAACCGATAGTAGTAACTAACAGTAATGCTTAAAAAGTAGTTAACACTTTATTGACATCCAATAGCTGAAGCCTGCATTTATCCTATTTATTTCGGCAGGCCCTGTGTAGAAGAATGATCTCTATTTCAAGGTTACAATAGTAGTCGACAGTCCCATTGTTAGCGTCAAGAAAGAATCGCCAAAGTTAAAGTATTTCCTGATGTGTGTAAGAACAAAGGCATTTTTGTTTAGCGTTTGGTGTAGAATTGAAAGATGACTGTCAATTTACATGCATGGATTCAGTCGACCAATGGAAGCCTTAATCTGGTAGTGAATTTTTTAAACATACATATATCTCTATCTTTTAGGAGTAGGAGTAGTTTCAGGCGATTTGGACGATGACATTCTGCAATTCTCTTGATCTTTGATGGAGTCAACGACAGAGAAATAAGACATAAAGGAACTGCAACCTGGAACGGGTAACTTGCAAAATAGGTTTCATTATACAACATCAATCCTTGAGTATCGCCTATCATTTCCAAACACTCATTTCCGCCGTCTGCCTTGGTTTGACTAATTGAAGAGTAGTGCGGTTTTGCATTGATAATCCAGAACTTGCGATAAGTGCGGATGCTTTCAAATTGTTTTAAGAAAGCAAAGGCCCGATTCTCCATTGTGCGAAATCTGCATTGGAACTTGTGAACCACGGAGACATGATGTTGTATCACATTGGTTTTGTAGTCCTCATACTCTGCGTTATTTTAGAAGGTAAGATGCATTGGGTTTAACTCTCCCGCAGTGAAACTTAATTTGAATGTCGGTTCAAATGAGTTGAGTTAACCTAAGATAGCGTACACGTAGAATCTTGAACTCTAGCCCTCAGTAAGACACGGTCAATTGATTCCCATCGTATTTAACTGATCCAGAGACATGGCATGTTGTTCATGATAAGACTTATCCTGAATTGTGATTGGTTGGAAATAGAAAGGTTTATCGGCAAGTTCGAAGCCGTCAAAACAAAATTTTAGGGAAGCGCAGCAGAACTGTGTTTTACACAGTCAACGCAAAATAAGCACTAAGAGTCGTCAACACTTTCACTATTCACTTTGGGATTTAGGGCCGTAGGCATCAAACACCATAAATACGAGCTTTGCCTGTACAATCCCAACACTTTGTACATCGAAGGACTGGCTAGAGGCAATTGCTCTGACCGCTCTGAACATGGCAAACACCTATTAGTTACGGTTGATTACTTCAAATTGATACAATGTTAATGTATTCAGCTACAGTACGAGAGTAATAAATAGGATGGCGCACTGAGTCGCAACTAGGTTTCAAATGATGGGCTTTGCTATTTTAGTGCTGTTGCAGCTATCCAGGGTGATATTCATGTCTGTTATGATTGCGTATGTATCATGATCCTATTGAACTTAGTATGTCAATTGATAAAAAGTGCAACACTAGCCGCCATGTTTGTTTGATTAGAATACATGAGAAATGCAAATCAGTTGGCCACGCCTTTGTCAATGATTGTTTAAAACGTTTAATGTTTTGAAGTCCTGATCAGAAGTGTATTCTTATTTCTTGTTGACTGCCTGCTAGAAAGAGTAATTTGAATATGTTTTGGCCTTGAATAATAGTATATCCAACAAACTGTGACAGTGATTATTTGTCAGTGATTTATACAATGAAATTGAGGTAAGCAAAGGTAGTCACAAGTTTGGATTACAGTACAAAGTCAACACATTACAGGAAAGATACAGGGTAACAGTTAGAAAAGCATATAAAAGGCTGGAGGGAGAAAAATATACTGCATGGAATATTTTCAAAACTTTACGTAAAGAAGCTTAGACTAAAGTAATGCTAGAGAAAAAAGCCAAGAGGGAAAACATGGATGACAGAGGAGATAGGTTAAGCCATGAGACTGGTAATCTTTAAAGAAAAACAGTCAAGAATACAGAAGACAGAATTGAAGAATGGGGAAAATGTGCATTGGGCATTGCAGCACAATATTGGATCAATCATGAATGAGCTAAAAACACTTAGAATTTCCAGCACCAAAGAAATGTTTGCAAAAATAAATGTAATTTCGCTGGAAAGAAGAATACATCCTCTCAAGTGGGTGCATTACAGTAAAAGATCGTAACGTTCATCTCTTGCCAGTATCATAACTGATGAGTACGGCTCCGGGTCTATTGAATCATTGTATGGCGTTAGAAACGTTAATGCCCTCATATATCGTTAACAACAAATAACATTTATACTTAACTAAACAGAAAATACTCCTCTATATCTCACACCCTTTATTATATCCTAATTGGTAAAAATTTAAAATATAAAATAGAAATATCAAAAAGAAATGTTTTATCTTGTGTTACCTAAAATTAAAATAAAACTGTTTTTGTTTAATATTTCTAATCACCATGTGGAAACGTTGTTACCCTTCCTTTATCGTAAGAAGTGGAGGGGTATGGTTTTTTTATAGACAATGAAGACTTACGTTAAACTTTCGAATGTAATGATTTCCAATCTTCTTTCCTGTTAGATGCACATTCAAGCGAGGCAGAAGCAAGGCTTTACCAATATCTTTTCAAAAACTACACCAAACAGATTCGGCCAGTTATAAATGACAAAGATGCTGTTAAAGTTAGTTTCGGCTTGGCATTGAAACAAATTTTGGATGTGGTGAGTTTGTATTCTATCTATCTATATAAACATTTAATAAACTAATGCTCACACCATCAGCTTAATTTATTCTTAGGTACAATAGAGCTTTGCAAGATTCATCTAAGATTTTGCTGCACTTGATCTTTTCTGTAGTGTTATAACGGTATGCTTATGAGTGTAACATATGTCAAAACGTTTGCAGCACGTAATTATGCATGGTAAAGGGACCAACTGTTGTACATGATCAATTAAGTTCTATTGCCATACTACTGTGCATAACGTGTTGCATAGGGCTGCTAATCATCTAGAAAACATTCCCAAAACAGACATTTTATCACGTTATCCCAATTTATCCATTGGTGGATGTGTATTGAGGTTGATCGCTCTGTTGAGTTCAAGTCATCTAGAAAATGTATGACTCGAGGAAAAATATGCCGATTGGCATGCGACCACACTTTGAAAGACCTTGTAAATAATAGGTAAATTGTGACTTACTGTAGGGGTCTTTACAGTGCACAGTACAAGCACCCTAAAATACAGTATTGTAAGGTAGCATACCGTGCAGTTGGCAACCCTAGTCTGAGGCAAATCAAACAATTTTATCATCCCAAAAGTCTCATGAAACACTTGGCCGATCTCTTCCACTTTTCCTCAATTTGATACATGCTCCTTGCTTTCAGTTATACGTTTATCATTTTTTAAAACTTAAAACATAAACATAATGTACGTGTTGCTAGGATACGCTATTCCAACGATGGACTATCAAACGGTGTTTAGTTACTTCTAGACCTTTCACTACTATGTGACGTCATAGCTTTCAATTTTGAGAATAAACTTAATTTAATCAACTGAAAGGTAAATCAACAAACCCACCCAAATATTAATACCCAAATAGCACAGACTCATTAAAGAGTAATGAGCTTTAAGATAGCCTGCAAGAATACCTACTCCCCCCCCACCCCACCCCCCCTGAGTTGAGATTCTTGACTGAACCAAGTGTGGATAGGGTAAATCAAGCCTTTTCAACACAGGAGCAGATGCGTGCAAAAGTCCTTATCGACGGCCTTCGAACTATTATGCTAATTTCTTTTATTGAGATTTGATGATTACTGTTTCTTGTAATACCATGTTTGTGTGAATTTTCTCTTTCATCGTAGGACGAAAAGAATCATGTACTCACCACAAGCGTTTGGCTGAGAGAGGTAGTGTTTCAGTCTTAATGTATATGTATATATGTATGCAGATTATGAATAAAGCAGGTTTCTGCCTCATATTCTTGCTGTGTTCATGATACACATACCTTAGTGGCAATCATCATGATGCAAATAAACCATGTACAGAAATCCAAAACGATTGGGCCAAGCTGGATACAGTCCCAGATTAGGAAGATTCGTAGACTAGTGTTAAGATATGATATAAGTAAAATCATGTACAAGTTTAAATGGAGAAATGATGCTTATTCATTTCCATGAATAACATGGTGCAAGACGGAGCCCAGTAATCATTGATGGCGTGAAAAATACGAGCAGGGCCCTGGCAATATTCTCCCCAGCAAGAAAAATTGCAGTATCCTGTAGTTGAACTGAAATATAATTTCGTTTCTATAATAGCCTACAGTTTTTGTCGATTGATAGTTAAGGAGTTTTGCAAACAAATTATATTCGCAATGAAAATTGTACGAAAAGTGGACATTTCGTATGAATTCATTCAATAGCCCCTTGGAAAACTTTCTCAAATCTGGTTCAATCGTGTTCAGAAGATATCTTTTCATACAATCCTCAATACTGTAATGATATTTATCTTCAAGTTTTGAAGTTATGTACGCACGGCCAATTTTGCATCACGAACAGACCCATCCCTTTATGAGATGAGATGAGATTTTTTTCTTTAGTCAAATTCATATGGAACGACCCTTGCAAGTTTTATTCTCACTAACAAAATATTTAGGCCTATTCTGTATGAGTTGTATGACTTTTATAATGAGTATCATTGAGGAGACAACCCTTCAAATCCAAAATATTCTAGAGGGAAATGTATGATAGCGTTTCTATGTGGAGAGTATTTCAACTCTGCATTTCCCCAAGTATCGCTATGTGTATTGCCAAAATTATTGATCCGATGAGCAACTTCTCAAAAGACGAAAAACTGATCGACAGAATGGGATAGTGTTTTTCTAGTCTACAGAGTACCAGATGATCATGATTATCCGACTGGATTTCCCTTGGTAACCGAGACAAAAAAATTAGACTTAGCTCGATGGGAAGATTTTCCACATATAGATAAAACGGTATTGCGTTTTCAGGAAAATTTTAGAATGCATGATACCTATATTGCTATCTGCAGTTGTGAAATGGATACCTAGTTGCAAGGATTGACAATAGTAACCTAGACAATGCCTACAATTTCCAATCATATGGACCACAGAACCTTCATATTCAACAGTTTTGCAAATGAAGATGCAATGCTGCTAAATTTATGCCTTGCATTGGTACACTTCACACAACATAGAACACAAATATCTTTATATGATTTATTACGAATTTACATTCACACTTCGCACAGAATACAATTCGCTAGTTGCTCATGTGGGACAAATCTACCGATTCAAAGCACTATAACCTCCATCGATTGCTTTTAAAACGTCTCAAAGATCATAACGTGAAAATCTGATTTAGTTTTTAGACGATTTTACTGATAATACAGTTGTATAATAATATGCTGAACACTTGATTTTTCTATTTCTCCGATTTTTGAACTTGGCTATTTGTCCCTTTATCTTGTCTTACGAGAAAGGTCCACTTTTCACCGGGTTTTTCAAACTTTGATTTCTCGAGTTTCTATATTTCTTTGAACAGATTTTGCAATCCTTTCTGTCTACTTGTAACTCCTAATCAGAATAACTTTAGGAAATAAGATGAAGATTTTCTCTTTTTTTCAAGCCAAGCATACTTGATAGTTACTATGCTTAAGTGTCTTAAAAGTGTATTTAAAATTGTCATTGATACCAAGGCTTGTAGAAATACGCGGTACAGCTAAAGAAACATATTTTATTAGCTGTAGCGGCAGAATATGATGTCATTTTCCTAATATATGAAACATAATATATAAATATGTTCACAGTTTAAAATATGTATATCCGTCTATTTTCGTAATTCCCGTTCTATTAAACTTTGATTTCAAACTTTTCTATCAGTCCCTTCAGATTTCATAAAATAGGGGCCCATCTTAATGTACATGGTTTGAATGCTATTTTTTGTTTGCTCCGGTCAATCAAATTTTTGTCAGCCCCGCATGTTTTACTCTCTATCAATAGCGCTGGATGAATCCCCTGTTGCGATGGGATCCTAAGCAATTTAATGGCATCGGCAGCATCAGCATAGACGCATCGACGGTGTGGTTGCCCAAAATGGTCCTATATAACCAGTATGTATCAGATGCACTTTAATCCATACATTCATGTACTCTGGATCTTCATTTTAAAAAGGCGACTTTTATTTGATACTTTTTAATCAAACAGCTGATTGGTAGTATTAAAGCGTTATGGGCCCAATCACAACAAATTCAAGAATGAAGGCCAAAAACCTCATTTCATTGCACTGTCGTGAATTGCCTGCTGATTTTATTTTGTTGTGTTTTTCTTCGTCAATCTAATGATGGTATTGACTTTTCGTTCAGCATTTACATGATTCCTGTCATGAGCAAGCGGCAGTTTGAAGGACTCTTGATAGTCGCATGGGATTGATGAAAATCAAATATTCGAATTTTGATGTTAGCCTTTATATGTACGCACCTATAAACACCAAAATGAATAAATAACCAGCCGACGCGAAGATAAAAGCTTAAGTAAGAAAGAGAATGTGGTAGTAGTAGATGAAATAGGGAGGAGGAAGAATGAGACAAATTATAAAATGATAAGACTAGGTGTAAAGTATGATATTTGATTTACGTATCTTCTGAATGGACTCTTAAAGCCTGCAAAAGGATTAAATTGATGTAATGTTTCAATGTGCAATCTCATTTTCACATTTTGAATGTCTGGCTGGATACAAAAAAGGTTTCGTCTGCGTCTCTAGCATTTTCTTGAGTTTTGCATGTGTTTAGGACAAACAGGCTTTCTTTCTTTCTTTCTTTCTTTCTTTCTTTATCTATCTTAAAATGGAGTCGGAGAACTCTGAAATGTTATACCCATAGTTGCTTGTTATTTACTTACTATCCACGGTGGCAAAGATTTGAATATCGAACATTTCCCGATGACAAGAATGTGAGTAATGGAAATTTACAGATAATTTAGAAATATTTGAGGCCAGTTAAGTTCGGTGTATGCTAACATTAAAACGGAAGATGCAGATATGAGTGTTTACTTACATAAAGAAACATACGTGCCGGTAAATGTGCAGTATTGAATTGGGGCATGTATAAATTTGCCTACAAATAGCTAAATTTCCACAGCACATAATATGATGGTATGAAACCTACTCTTCACTCCATTGCAACCAATAAATCCAACACCCTTCCCAACAACCCTTCCAAACGTCCTGTACATAAGATCATTAACGACAATTTACAATCCTCTCCTCTCTTTTATATGTTCTTAGCAAAAAATTTCTCTACACTTCGCGGTAGACGATTGCAGTGACCATTGTTTGTTGCAAACGTTTATTAAATATGAATCCATTGATTTAAGTTAATTGTTGTTTTTGCACTTGGTGAAAGAAGCGAAGTAAGACGCATTCTCATGTAAGCAACAAGCTCATGGGACAAAAAGAAGGCTTATATTTTTGATAGCAAATAAAAAAATGTAGGAAATGACATGTATATCATTATGCTTTTTCTTATTTAAGTCACGTGATATAACAGCGTCTCATATTTTGTGTTTTAGTGCTTACGGGAATCAATCCGCTGGTGGCCACATTGATCGAATTCATACCGAACTTGTATTACTTTCCACGGGTATAAATTTTTGGTATACAGCGACGAATTTGAAGAGCACATGTCCAATAAATATGGAATCCTTTCCATTTGACGAACAAGTATGTCAATTGAAGTTTGGAAGCTGGACACTTCATGGATATGAACTGGAACTAGCAGAAGTCTCTTCCATAGACTTAGGTAGGTTTTGAAAGTAAAATTAGACAGCAAAGCCCCAAATAGAAGTCCACCCATGAATTCCCACATTTGCCTTTTTTAATAAAAGCAATCTTTTTAAGAAACACCAGACTGTTATGTGCCGAAGAAATAAGAACAACTTAGGAAACATGGCAGACTGGTATTTAAGTAAACTGAAGACATGGGATACCAGCAACAATTGCAAGTGGCAACAAAAAATATGTACCAAACAGTATTGAAACAACATTAATCAAACAGATGAAATGGTTTTTAAAAAATGTAATCTGGGTATGATCTTAGGAGACGTCCGATGGAAAGACTCAAGCCTGTGAAGGTGGGAGTTTTGGTGAAAGTAGTGTTACCCCCCATTTGTCATTGCTCTTATACTTCCTCGGGACGGGAGGGCTAAAACGTACTCAAGTTCCCTGTCTCAGCGTCAGGAGCGATAACTAGTTGCGGATCTGGCATGAAATTGCCAGTGAAGGCAGAAGAGTGACGACCCCATGAATGAATGGTTATTTGCAAGTGGAAGAATTCGAGGATGAGAGGTCACCCAGAAAACTTTAAATTCACCAAAGAGTAGAGTATCGGGGACCTCAGCGCTGTATTTCCTCACGATGTCAGTTGAAAGAATGTCGATCAACGACGCTAATGAAAATCGTTAACACGGAAATATAGTTTTTGAGAATGAAGTGAAGAGAATTAAGACTAAAAACATTGGTCTAGGTAAGGTTCAATGGATACAGCCTGGAATTTGACGTATGACGTAACTATGGTGCAGAATCACATGACGTAATTATGGTGCAGTTTGGAGCAAGAGACGCTTATAAAGCAGGAGTGGACATTTTGTCGCAAAAGAATCACTTAAATCCTTGATAGAATTGTATGCTGTGGCATGAAGGGTGATTAAGCTAAGAAAAATCGATCAATTATACTATTATTCAAATGGATACACCAAATAATAGTAGCACAGAGGAAGCTGAGAAATTTTTTTTTGGAAGTACAAGGGGGGAAAGCGGCATAATGGAACACGGGAAGCAGTGATTGTGATGAGAGACTGAAATGAACAAGTTGATCCCAGAAATCAGTTGTGAGAAATTACAAACTGCATGTGATAAATGAATAAGAAGAGAAATAAATGAAACAGTGCGTACAAAATAACTTAATGATCTTAAATACGCGGTTTAAACAACATCCAAGGAGGTTATGACTTTGAAATAGCCCACATGGAAAAACAAACAATCAGATTGGTTATATTGCATTCCCAAAAAACTAAAGATGTCAAAATAGCGAAATATGATGGAATTAGATAAAAACGTTATAAACATGACATGGTGAATAAGCAATGTGAAGAGATGGAAACGTTTAAATGATCGTATCCAAGAAAATATCAGAGCCTAGTGAGTAATAGATTGTCGATTGCAATCCACAATAGATAAATTAATAACTGCTGACAACGTTTTATTAAAGTTTACCTCTCCTTTTGAAATGCTGATAATAACTAATTACAACAGGACACAGTAAGGTATCATACACGCTCGAGGTATTAGAAAAGTATGTTCAAAAACTCCCATGAGAATTATTTAGAAAGAGAGATCGTGCCATTTATCAACACCTTTAAGTGGCTTAACGGATTAAAAAAAAGCACAATCATCTGGAATGTCAAGAAATTAGCTATAATTGGCACTAACTGCAGGTGGGATGAAGGATAATGGAAAGGGAACTGCTAATATTGCCTTATGTCCAGAGCTAAGTAGTGATCGAACTTTCGAGGCTTCTTAAAACTTTGATGCGGAGAACTTTTAGTAAATACCGTTATTGATCACTTTTGTGAGTCACGTTGCCATCGTCTTTTAACATATCATATAAGGTAGACATTTTCAAAGAATTACAATTCATGGAGTGTATTTTTCGTTTATGATATTTTCCGTTCATAAGCATCGTAAATTCAATGTTAAATATATGATGCACCATTGTCTATGTTAAATGTTATTAACGTTAAATAGAGTTAACTAGTGATAAAAATATGTAATGCTCATACCTTCATGTTAGGTTAATTGTGTTGTTACAGTAGCATGAAACTGGGAATATAATTGCACGGGACGGAAGAGCCTTTACAATGTCTTTACAGACAAATTTTCAGACAAATTTTCAGAAAATCTGGGTGGTGGAGGTAGTGACTTTTCCGAAATTCCTGTCCGCCAACGTAGTTATTTTCCATTTATACATTATAATAATACGTATCAAGTGTTTGGCCTCAGAGTGCTCAAAACAAAACGTTAAAGAGATGAAAATCAACTTATGTACACAAATAAAAACAAGGAATTATAGGGGTGGCGTCTTCACTTCTTTCTCGCACCATTTAGACCATTGGTTTACATAAAAAGCACCATAGTTACCTGAAATAGATTTGCTCTTTTTATTTACAAAATTTTCAAGCAAGCAGGCTAGTACGTTTGGGTAAGAAGGTTCGAGTTCTGACCCTTTTTATGTTATGTACGAATTCTATTGTTGTGTTAAATAAACTTTTAGGGTTCTTTTGAAACCCATTCCTGTCACTATTTCATCTTACTCTTTCAAATAGCTCATTACGTCAAAAATACCGAATGGAAGTTAGGAGACGTCAATGTCAAAAGAAATGTAGTTAAGTACAAATGCTGTCCGGAGCCCTTTCACGATGTAACCTACGAATTAACTATCAAGAGGAGGTCATTGTATTACGTCACCAATTTAATACTTCCTATGGTAGCCATAAGTATGTTAACAATGATGATATTCCTACTTCCAGCGGATTCAGGTAAGTGGAGTAAAATTATTAAAAGTAGGATTTTTTTGATAATTGATATTTCATTTTTTATAAATCCCTCCTTCACATTTACGTCAACGCGACGTCAAAAGCTTGACAGTTATTTTCATGCATTTTTTACTTAAAGCAAAATTTGTTTGCATTTAAAAGTATGAGCAGTTGGGGTTTTAGGGTATGGCGGACTGGGCACTAGCCCAGGGCAGCGCGCTTTCACATTTTTTACGTCGGTTTCTCCTTTTTCAAAAAGCATTTTCAGTAATTTGGAATAGGATATGAAATCACAACTAACCACACAAATAATATCAGATGTTAACAATTATACTTTTCTTTAACAAGACCCCGCGTTGGAAAAGTGCCCATGGCCCCATACGTCGGAAAACCGCCCCTGGTTATGACGTCTCATAACAGCCGTCCGTTGACAAGTACCTAAACAACGTTTGCATGTCATGTTTGAATAGCTTTTATCAGCACAAAGTAAAATATGCTTAACTATTCCTTTTATCGTACGAAATAATTATTATGACATCATGAGAAAATTTGTGAAAACGTTTGTGAAATGCTTTTGAATGAAGCTGAGGAAAGGTGAGTAAATTTCAGAAAGACGAGACAAATATTTCTTGAGACATTATTTATAGCATTGGGTCCAAGAACGTAATTTTGCAAACTCGAATTGGCTCTATATTTAAATACACCTAGGCAAAATTTGAATACCGAAGTGCAATATTGCTGTTGAGGATGAACACACTATGTAACTAGGTTTCGCCCACTTTAAATCCAGAACAGTAGATTATCAGTTTATCATTAGATTGTCTTCCTTATCATTATTCATTTATATAGTATATGATGCACATAAGGTAACTTAACAAGAAACAGAAGAGTGCATACTTGCCTATTATCAGTTTATCATTAGATTGTCTTTCTTATCATTATTCATTTATATAGTATATGATGCACATAAGGTAACTTAACAAGAAAGAGAAGAGTGCATACTTGCCTAATATCAGTTTATCATTTGATTGTCTTTCTTAGCATTATTCACTTATATAGTATATGATGCACATAAGGTAACTTAACAAGAAAGAGAAGAGTGCATACTTGCCTATTATCAGTTTATCATTAGATTGTCTTTCTTATCATTATTCATTTATATAGTATATG
>JAAAKL020011457.1:0-13638 GCA_010016065.2 Carybdea cf. marsupialis auct. non (Linnaeus, 1758) | reverse complement strand
GCTTTTAGGCCACGATAATTTCCGCGTTCTAGGTAGTTACCTTTGCCTTTAAGGAGGCTAATGATGAAACTATCATCCCAACAAGATGAAATCTTTTTCTCAGATATGACAGCATTTAATAGGTCAGAGATCAGTTTACTGCAATGGTCTGGTGCATCTTTCAGCATTTCAGAAACAATGCTGGATGGGCCTGGTGACTTATTTGCCCTCATATGGCTGATCGAATCAATGACCATCTCAGGCGTTATTTTAATTTGTGGTCCAACAACTGGCTCCGCTGTTGACAGATCTGCCTTCTGCCAAAGAAACTGAATGTTTAGCAGCCTTTCAAAGTGCTGTTTCCAGATTCGCCTCTTCTCAGAAGTAACCTGCTCAACCTTCTCATTCCACCAACATTTCTCATTTCTCCAAACACCTTTCTTAGATTTACCGTACACATCATTCGTTGTCTCAAGAAGATTACATATTACCTTCTTCCATATGCCTTCAACAGAGCTGCCTGCCGGGATGTCACCAACTAGATTTGATGCTAGGGGCTCTGAGGACGCTTTCTTGATCTCAGGTTGTTTTAGCTTCCAACAACATAGTCTTAGAGTGAACGATTGTTTCTTATCAGCAGTGGATGATTTGAGCAACAAATCACACATTAAGAGTTTATTTTGGGTTAGACACTCTTCACTTGGGATGACTTTAGTATATATAACATTTTTCTTGAATCTTCTTTTGAAGAGGATATAGTCAGCCTGACTGGATGCATCTCCAGAAATGTATGTTATAAGATGACAGTCTCGTTTTACAAAGTGAAAATTTCAAACGACAATATTGTCAGCAACAGCAAACTCAAGATTTCTCTCACCTTTCGCATTGTGCTGTCCAAAACCAAACCCACCACGAACTCCTTCAGAGCCATCTGCACGTTTGCCAATGTAACCATTGTAGTCACCACATACAAGAGACAATTCTGGCTATGTGAGAGTTGTAAAGGTGGTTTGTAATTGATCACAGAAGCTATCTATTAAAAAATTATCGAGGTCTCGTTGGTGTGCATGCACGGAAGAAACAGACACTATCATTTCATTGACTACGAGTTTGACTACCATTAAACGGTCAGAGACACGTATTACATCATATACATTTTTTATCCATTTTTCCGTAAGTAGAGCACCAACTCCGCCTGTTTCTTTGTCATTTCCGACCCAGAAAAGTTAAAACCTGGAGTCTTTGCCTGTTAACATTCTGGCTGATGCACCTCTCCACCTGACTTCTTGTACACAGCGCATATCAACATTTCGTCTTGACAGTGTTTTGACTACCTCACTTGATCTACCACGCAATGTTCCCACATTAAATGTGGCAACTCTACACTTTTGATTTGGGTTTTCGCATTGATTCCGCCTATGTGACGATCTAGCTGGCCCTCCTCCAGCCCTACCGTTGACGACACCTTCAACTACAGTGTTTGCGGCCCCGATTTAATTTTCTATAATAGTACGAACAGCCATCATGAAGAATATCTGAAGCAGGTTTCGCGGCTGGATGCCCATGCTAACGCCAACGCTTTTATTCGTGTTCACGAAGTAGGTACCAAATCAAGGTAAACGATCTCCACTCGATCGAGTTAGTTGGCTTTTATGACGGCCAGCCCTCGCCAAGCCTGCCCTTTAAAATGGACTTCTGGGTGCTTTTCGAGAAGACAATCCTGCCGAGCGACTTGCCCCACACACGTCTTTCGGCCAGACTGGCAGTTGGTCTGGGACTGCTTATTCAACTCATAGCAAACCTCAATATCTGGAGGCTGTTCCCCTATCCGCCACCTTGGGGGCCGGTGCATGGGAGGATAGTTGCTCCACACCACAGTATCTTTCAAAATTAAAATGCACGTCGTGTGAGATTTTGTTGCTGTTCAAGATATATCTGAAGAAAACATGAAGAAAACTCCAATAGTGAATGTGTTCTTTAAAAAGATTAGTAAGACTCCAAGTTTAAAGAGGGTTTGTGTAAAATAATGTATTCCAAACGTAAGTTTCTTACATTTCTTGGCATTCGTTTTCCAACGGGTGTTGTAAAACTGCATTTTACTGCTTGTACAGGTTTCTGCACTTTATCATCAATGACCATTTTCTTTCAGCATTTTCAGATGCTGTATATAACAAAGAAACCCGCTTCGGAAAAGTATCATTTTATTTATGTCAATTACTATAATAAATATATATGAAGTTTATGAATATATGAACCCTGCTAAACTTTCCACATGCCTCGTACCTGGCAGAGGGTAGCCCAAGATAGAAGGAGGCGGTCAGTGTCCAGTGAGGATCACTTCAGTTGAGTGAAATAACCCCCATTGATGATGATGACTATAATGATATAACCTTTCCAGACAGTTTTAAACATTCTCATATTTGATTTGGATTTATTGATTTGTAAAAGTTCGCACTCATTCTTTTCCACAGCCTAAAATATCCTTGGTGACTTTTATGGATGAAAGAATTCAGTAGATTGCGATATTTAAAGATATTTCTTGGTCACATGATGCCCCCTCCAGTGTTCCTGTCAAACGCCAATGAAGTCGAGAAATTGCCCATCCATATTACATAGGATGTCAATGCGAATGGCCTGTTATTGTTTGAAGGCAAAAGCGAACAGTAATAGTTATAATAAGGGTGCAGAAGGCAATGGTCGCTCTTGAGCTAACTTCAAATGCATGTTCTAACTGACATCCTTGGCACTCCAACTGAGGGTAGGCAATCGGACCTTCCAAATAATGTCAGGGTAGGCAGAGCATATATTTATTGTTTCCAAGACGTCTTTCTCATGCACTCTTTTTATGAGAAACTCATGAGAAACCAGTACCCACTGACTAAAACAATATATCGTACACAAAACATGGTAGAGAAGGTGAAATGCATATAATTTTTTGCTGTGACATGTGTTCACCAGTGTATGAGGAATAGTAAAACAAGGGTTCACTGGGCAGGCGACGCCATACCTCGCCTACATTCCGTGACGTGTTTCCACGCTCTGCAGTCTGGTATGCATCCCATCATGAAAGCTTTGAGAGAAGCAAAGTTTAATCGCACACTAAAATCATATTTTAGGTAGACATTCATTCTCTTTTACCCATTTTTTATTATTAGCGTCCTCTCGCTACGGTCCGAAGGTACATTCTCTTCAGTCCGAAATAGACGGCAAGCTTGGAGTAAATGGGGTGCTTGAAGAATGCTTGCATTTTAAACAAACCGGAAGTTTAGAATAGAGTTGGGGAGGGGACTTGAAACATCATAATCTTACAAAAGAGTTTGAAGAATAGGGAAGCTTGCATTTACAAAATCCACTTTATGGAAATCATGTCCTGGTGATGGCATCAAAAAGACAGTCGTCGTCACTGAGATCAGATTAGACAATGAAGGAAAAACATTGATGCATTTCATAATGATAACCCTCATGTTCATCATGGTAGCGATAGTGTTAATTCACTACAAAGCAAGTACTACTTTTTGCGAAAGATCATAAAATATCATAAACAGTGAGTACGGAATAAAGTGAAGGACGAAATAATGTTTTCAAATCAATCTGGCTGCGGAAAGTTGGGCTGAAAGAGACGAGTCGATAGCTAGAGAGCCCCTTCCATTTCAGATTGGATTTATTCACCGCCTGGTGCTGTCATCGAAGAGGAAGGATCAAAAACAACGTAGATTGAGTCCTTGAAATCTAATGTGAGTTAATAGGCCCATAACATTGTGATTTATAAAAGTAGGCCCTGTTTAAAAGAAGCTTAAGACAAAGACCTATTCACATCACAAGTAAGCCATTTTCAAGGACAAAATGGTTGGAATTTTAGGTATCTCCTTTGTGTCGAGAATATGACAAGGAGTATTAACTAATAGGTGTCTTGTTGTCATCATTAGACAGAATACTTCGGCATTTTCAGGGTTTGGTTGTTGGCTTCAATAGGGAAAACGCCAATGTGTGTGTCTTTTAATACCGCCCTAAACAAAGGAGCATCTTGGACATGCACGTTTAATCTCTTTAACCACTGCAAGAAGAGTTTCTGTCAACGATGAACCTATGTTTATGTTAAGTATAAAATCTCCATGATATGAATATCCTTCTAACTGCTTTTCGAAGCCTGCTACTGAAATGACTCACTCCAGACATCTCTCTTGTCAAAATGGGGTTTTTTGCACTCTTTTTGAAAGAAGAATCAGTAGAACTTGGATATGCCTGAGTTTGTTTTCACCTTTATGTTTTTCAAAACAACAAATCTATTGTTTACAAAACCAAATGCTCAGGCTTGTGTCCTTGTAAAGTCATAATTGAAATAGGAGTATAGTTTCCGTCCGGGACCAGTGGTAAATATCAGACGTTCAATATGTCACTTTCGGTGTCGGATATTCTAAGTCCGGTATCCTTTTTAGCAGCTTACTCCAAGGCAGAAGGGAAGGGCGATAATCGGCGTTAGTTGGGCCAACATGTAATCTGATAGGTTAACTCGTCTTTCGATCTACTTCCATTCTGTACTTACTCGGGGTGGACCATGTACCTTAGCGCTCACCAGTCGCTTACGAAGAGTCAGTGTGCATTTCATTAAACCGTGAGGAACGGTTACACCTCAGAATTGCTGAAGGACATTTATAAAAACTGCAAAATTAGTTTACTTTATCGGCGTAACTCACACAGGTGTATGGCAATAGATCCAAGGTTAGAGTGCCTTCCAGAACAAGAGGGCCCAGCTAATCGGACTTGGCAGAGGATAATGGAAACTACCTTTGGAACAGTGCATCCAGTTGTTACACCGCTCGTGGTCGAGCCACGAACTCAAGCCAAGCCTGATATAGTATTAGACGATTATATAGCTCTTGATAATACGATAAACAATTCTATTACAGACAGAGATAGGAACGATGTATCCTCGAGTAATGTTATGAAGAGCAAACGTTTAAAATCAGAAAATGAGGTGGTAGAGAACCATGTCTCCACCAACACAGCCCCATGGAAGAGCAGAGAATCCTATCCAGAAAACGCTTATGGGTAAGTTATAAAACAATACTACTTGGAGATATTAAAATTCTTTCATAGCACTGGCTTTCAGGGCTTAGTAGGTAGTAAAAGGGAATAAGTTTACTTAGCCGTACGACAATTTCTGTGACTACTTTCATAATTTGGTAGGCTTTGTGCCAGGCACCATATGCCATCTTATGTAATTGCTGATAAAAATGTCTTACCACATAGAGAGCTGTTTATTGACCGAAATTCACGCCGTAGACAAAAGCCACATTATGATTTTTAAAAACGGAGATATAAAGCGACATTTCGATCAAGTAATACAAAACGCAGGATAAACTGGGTCAGTACTTGGTAATTGTAAACAACTAGAGTCATGGCTCCCAGAGTGCATAAAATTATCAACAGTTGTAGAGTTTATGGTGTCGTTATAATTTGATAACATTAGTAATTTTGAGAAACGAGCCACTGTCATGAAACGGACTGGTGTGCTCATATTCCGGTATGTCCATTGATGCTTCATAAAGTAAGTGACATAAATTGTACAATCTGCTGTGGAAATATCTTACCGCACTGTTTGAATAATATGTTACTGGACTGATTTGATGTCAAGAGGGGATACAAGCCAGGCCAAAATCGTTTTAAAAATCGTAACAAGTAGAGCAAAATTGAACTTTAGATCATCATCATGATTTCGAGTTGTAACTGAGACCCCTGTAGATCTAGCAGCAAAGCACAGGTATCGAGTTTACTATAACCTTACACTTCCTCGGTAGTATAATGATCAGCCATTGTTTTAAAAATTGAAAATCAGTCATCAATATTTGACAAAAAAATTAAACATCAGTTTTGTAAGATCTCAACGTATTTGATTGACGCTGTTTTCCCGAGAAATGATTTACAACGAATTGTCGAGTCTTAGCTGTTGTCGGTCTCTGTTTCCTTTTGACAGACACAGGAGATTTCATGATCTATTCTTTCAAGCAATGAATATTCCTGATCATCGCTATGAGTAGGTTAGATAATCTTACGCAGCTGCCTGTTAGATGAAACCTTTAGAAATTGTTATTTTTTGGCTATTGGTATTAGCCATAAATTTGGCATGTGTCATATATGTATCATTTGCATATCAAAGTCATCGTCGAATTTAGTTGACAGAGTTAAACCACACGAAAAACTAACAGTTTTCTTTCTCTACCAAAGATGTCATTCGGTGATAACTATATTTAATTGGCAGTGGATAGTCAATTCCTGCACTAGCAACAAAGGTATCTTGTGTTTCACTTGTCTTGCAGGAATCAAACTGATAAGAGTAGGACAGAACTGTGATGTTTACCTATGAATAACTTATTCAAGACTATTTAAACTTCATTGGATGCCAGACTGTTTTAAAAATAGACACCTATTACTAAAAACCATTTGCATTTGCTGTTGGAGGCAACATTATTTAGGCCTACCTAAGGCAAGAGAACCCTAACCAATGACCAAATATCCTCACAAAAATAGCCTTAATCTAGGTGTTAAATGCCAGTCTAAAGGTTTCTAAAAATAGTAAATCCAAAAGTCAATGTGCAAGACCCATATTTCTCCATCATTCTTCTAGTGGCTTATCCAGAAGTGCATTTATTGGAAGTGTCCACATTCTTTAAAAAATTCACTGTAAGTTATTTTCTCCTACATATAAAACTTTTAAATAGTAAGAAGGTTAATAACTATGGAATAATCTGCATTCATTTTATTTTCTCTTTACACTGTAGACAAGGGCTATTATATATATTAGATTATTATTGATATTATATATATTAGATTATTGTTGATGATTATATAGTGTATGATGTAGGCCAAATCATTCTTAAATGTTGGTCTATTTACAATCATGTCTGGGGCTTTTTAAATACAAGAACCTACACAATCAATTGTATTTATTTGTAATTTTTACACAGGGCTGTCTTGATCAGCATAAGCTGGTTTGAATAGAGCCCTGTAGTAGGATAGAGGTGTAAAATACCTTTCCTAAGAAGGACTAAACACAAGTACTGGTGGCAGCAAGATTTGAACCCACAGCTTAACCTATTGCCTACGTTTGTGTTGTTTCCTTTACTTGCTGTTATCATGAGGACAAATTATTTTTATCCTCAATTATTCCAGGTGTGATATTGGCAATAGATGTTGGTGATGGTTTGCAAAGTTTGGTAAATATGTTACAATTGAGTGCCTGTCTGTTTGTCCAGCAGTGACAATAGGTGCTTTCTGTTAAGCTAATCTAAGCAAACAGTATTGTTTGAAGCAAGTGATTTCTAGTCTGGAAATTTTACAGGCAAAATCATTTTGTGATATTGTGTTTGAGTATGTAACAGTGTTATATATCAATTTTTTAAATACATATATGTACACATTGGCATCAATAAGATGTCATTAAGCAATGTCAAAACTAGAACTGTGGCATTTATAAGACAAAAATGTGTAGAAGTAAGCCAGCTGTACTGAAGACAACTTTATGTTGAAGGAATAATAACTAAGAATTCCTATAAATCCACATTTAAATTGTTACGTGCCCTGCAAGTTATTGTTGTAACTGTAAAATTGATACTTGATTGTATCTGGTAGTTGGACTGTTATTTTTCATTTGGCACTTCTGTTACATCAAACTGTTCAATTCTTGTTCTGTTGCCTTCCTCTTTTGTCCTACCAGCTTTCATTCTCATTTGAATATCATATGCTGTGTAAATTATGATTCAAACTGATGAGAAACAGACAGGGGTTGACTAGATTGAAGCAACATACTCTGATGCCATGCATTTTGCCTACTAAGCACATGAGATGGATGGTTATCACTGAACGTAATGAGGTGTCAGTATTGTGTTTTAAGGGTCATCTTCATTATTATGTTATTTTTGATACACTTGTGTACAAGAAATTAAAAGTACCTTAAGTTTAGTGTACAGGATGTAAAGTGTCCTATTGTCATGAACAAAATAACACGGAGAAGACAAAGTGTGGCTTTCAATGTTTCCTAGGCTGCCAATTTTTACCACTTAGTTCTTCAGTGGGTGTTCAAGTGATGAACAACATACTCATCCATTTGTAGAGTTGAGTTGAGTTACTTCCAACTTCCCTAAATTTTCTGAGTAGAGGAACTGATTCTCTCCTGGGGACTTTTCAGCACTGCAACCACTGGTCATTACTTTCATTGTGGTAACATGCACTCTCAGGCCTCTTCTTTTCATAGCTTTCCCCAAAGTCTTTAACTTGATAAGCAGTAGTGTCATCATCTCACTTGGAAGCCCTAAGTCATCAGCATCAAATATGTCTTCCGTGTAATGTGTTTGAAACTCTCAATGCAGTGCTCTTAACTGACATATGAAAAGAAAACAGGCTCAGTATGGGTCCCTGATGTACTCTTATTTCCATACATCCATGTTTTTAACTCCCACACAACTCTGAGCTTCCCCATGCATTGCTGGAAGAACCTTAAGCAAAAACTTGCTTGCCCCAAATTTACTGAAAGTGCAGCAGGAAATCTCTTTCATTTGTTTCAGGACCACAATAGCATCAATGGTTCCTAGCCCAGAGATAAAACACTACAGTATTTCATGAATTTTTTTTGACCTTTGGTTTGCTTTTCAGATATTCTCTCAACCACATTTGGTTGCTGATCCATAAACTTCAAGCCCCTGTAATTACTTCTATCCATATCCTTTATTTATTCTAAGATCTCTGTGTTCAGGATTAAAGCCACTTATAATCTGCTTTTTCATGTTTGAGATCATCTCAATGCCTGAACAACAGTAGTTTAAATCTTCTATTAGGCACTTCCTTTGGACTCTGCAGCCATGTCTTTGTTCATTTTATTTACAGTCTCTCTCTGCATTTCCTTCTCAATCCTTATGGTTTACCCAGTTACTTCTTCTGCCACTTCAAGATTTTTTGACACCAGTGGAGTCTGTTTTCCACAGGTTTTATAATAACATTCTCAAGCATCCTTCTTGTCTTGCTCATTGATGTTTCAAATGCATTTCTCTCAGTGAATATGTCAAATTTGTTTTTGCTGTCTGTTTAGCTTTCAGCAAATGATTCACTTTTCAGATTTTCTCTTTGCAGTATTTGTATGTCTATTGAATGCCTTAAGATACATGACCGTACTGGCCAAATCTTATTCCTAGTCACTCCACATCTTCCACTTCTCTTTGTTACTTATGTTAATTTTGTCGTTCTATCACCATATTATCCAGCGTCTTGGAGACTGTTTTGACCATAAAGTCCAATCGGTTTTTTGGCAACAGTGTATTTTAAGTGTCTTTTATTTCAGTGCTGAAACATTCCACATGAAAACATCCAAAAATATCTGAAAATAACACTATGAAAAACTGATTTTTTTCATTTTCACCTTACTTAAAGTATACACCATGGTATTTAAAAATCCCAAATTGTAGACCTGTACTACCAGTAGTTATCCAGTTATGACTACTTAAAAGTTTCATTAGGAAGGTACCGTACATTTTTACACAATTTCCACCATTTTGAATTTATTTTTATTTGACTATCTTACTTGTTCTTTTGCTGATTTTTACATTAGAAGTATAGATCTAACCATTTTCAAGGGGGGGAGGTTCAAAAATCAAGGTGAAATTCAGCTTAGGAAACTCTAAATCACCAAAATAAGCAACTTTTAAAATAAAAGTTCACATTCTAATGCTCAGTTAATCCGCAGGGAAAAACTGGTATGAGGTATTTTGAAAAATTTCATCTTTTTGAAATTTTAAACAGGAGGAGTCAAACTTATAATTTTTTGCAAAAGAGTTTTTGGTTCTTGTCTAGTTAAAAATACAGCATCTTTTTAAAAATCTAATTTTTTCTGGAATTTTGGTGTCAAGATCTATGGGAATTCAAGATTCAGACTGGAAGTTGGGTAAATTCAAAGGAATAGCATCGCTTCAATATTGTTGAATTAAGCACAGAGTACAGTGTCACATATCTAATGTATACTTCAAGCCATTCTCACTACACTTGGTATATATTACCATGATAGTTCCAGGAAAATTTACAGAATACAGCTGCTACTAAAGAAAAGAAAAATAAAACACCAATATTTATCCCCTATGACCCACATACTTAAGTCCAGATCCCCTCTGAAATATCATGAGCCCTAGCATCTATTACTTTTGAATAGGTGATACCTGTGTAAGCATGTTAGGGTGGCTAGCACTGAGGTGGAAGAAGTGAACATAGGTTAAGGTCTGATAGAGGAGATCTCTGAGGAAGAAGTGAGGAAAGCCCTGAAGAAAATGAAGAGTGTTCCTCTTCTAGCCCAACTGGTCTCACTAGCTGCATGGTTGAGAGTTTGAGTAACCATGTTGTGGAGATGCGCAGAGAAGTCTTTCAAGAGCAAACAATGGAGGAAGAATGCCCAGAAAACTGGAAGTACAGCCTAACAAACCCAATATACAAAGGAAAAGGTGATGCTCTAAACTGTGGCAAAAACAAAGGTTTAAGAGCATGGAATGAAGATATACAGGAGGATATTGTGTAGAAAGCTGACGACTCTGGTGAAAATATGATGATAGGCAGTTTTACTTTGTTGGAGGCAAGTCTACAAATGATGCCATCTTCATCATGAGACGTTCAACGAAAATGATGACGATGATGATGAAGCAATGGTCATTATGAAACAATTATGTCAAATTTTATAAAACATATTCAATGATATGATTCAAAGCCATCAACAAGATATCATGGCCATTGAATCTCCATAAGATAACAGTAAGAATATACATCTCATTGGGAAGCCATTTCACTAAATTGTTGGTTGTCACGTTCTAATTTCTGCATGTCATTGCATAAGTGAAAAGGCTATTGTTGATGGTTTTTTTCACGAAATCTTTAAAATATGTACTTGAAGTCATTTAATTTTATAATGCCATTTCTATGCATGTATCAAGTCATTCCTAGCTGTTAGGGGAAAGTAATTCCATTCAAATCCCTGATGCATGTTGTTGAAAAAATACTCAAACTTTGACTGTTACTTTTTACTTAATCCTAGGAGAACCAAGAAATTTTTATTTTCATAGTGGTTTACATTTGGTATTGCTAAACACAGTGTCAAAATGTAAAATCTGAATTAATACCTCACACGTAATCTATTTGCCATTTTATTTAACCTCCATCAAAACAAAAGGGAAAGTTATGTCACATTTTGAACATTTTCCTGACCCCAGAGCTATTTTAAACCTTGGTTTTCAAAATCTACACCTTCGGAAATGGTATGGGAGAGGTTTTCATAATGAGAATTGCAAAAGCCAAAAAAGTTATTCAATGTTAAAGGATTTCAAAATGGTGGATTTTCTGTAAATTGCTAGAATCAAGCAAAACGTAAAATGTAAGTATCTTAACAACAAAAAGGAATATTTGAATGGAACTTTGGAATTTTCTCTCTTGTAATAGATACTATTGATATACTAGTGAAATTTTATAGTGTCATGGCCTGGATGGATTCACATGAAATTTCTCTGCTATGAAGCTCACTGTATCACTTCAACACTCAAACCACAGTAGAGTACATAAACTGATATCTCTGTGAAAATAGTCTTGCTGGCTATCAACTTCAACAATTAACATTAGTTACTTTATCCACCCTTTCCACAACTAAGAAGATACCAGTGCCACATGTGCCATTTGTTTGATCCAAAACAGTGTATGTCTGGAACTCTTTCCATCAACCATTCTTATTTACTTACCACTCTATCAGGCTTCTTGGACACAGCTTGTGTGTAACTTACACATCTCTGGGCAAGAAATGCAACAATCTCTCCTGATTTGACACAGAAGGTTTTAACATTGCATTAATGGTAGTGTTTAATGGCTATTTGTTTATTCAGTTGAGTGATAATTTAATAGTCAGGAAAGTTTGGAGTGCCTGATTATAGTGATTTGGAATGGTCATTGATAATGCTGTTCATCTGCCCACCCTTAACTACAGTTTTTATTATGAAAAATCTTGGGTTAGATAATAAATTATTTATGTTTTGAAGATGGAAACTCTTATTTTTAAGCACCACACAATTATGAATATGCATGTTGATGCTTCAGAATGCAAGTAAACATTAGAAGATTTGGTGACAGTCATTATTGTGCCTTGATTTTAATTTGGTATCATTATATTTTCATTGCCATGTTCCTTAATTGCTCCTATATCTAAGACGAAGAAAAAAGTGGAAGGCAACATCTACACAAGTCACTTGACAACTAATCCTGAGGTTCATATCATGTATTGATCATGTATTGACATTTTCTTTCAATTATGATGGCATCCCCATCCACCACCAAAAAAACACAACAAACATTAAAAATGTCAATTGAATACCATCTCAGAAATTTTTTTTGTAAATATTTTTGCAATTCGTTGCCAGGCATCATCAATTGTAGATAAATTGCACTGGATTTTGGTTTTTTTAGATGTCAGACGATTACCTACCCATGGGGCAAAATGCAGGAGTTTTATACTGTGTCACAGAGAGTTAAACTCCACATTCTTTTTACACAACATAGGCATGTCTGTTGGTATAGCTTTGATAGGAAACAATCAGTGCACACTGATTATATTACATGACCAACTATTGTTTTGTTAGTGGAAAGTGGATTTAGCCATATTAAGAGTGCATTTTGTGTTTTCATCAAAATTGTGTTGATGTTGTTTGAGCAGCAATCTCTCTTTTTTGAAGCTTTTCAATTTAACTGGCAAGAATGCTCTTAACAATGTTATTTGCTATTGCTATTTGACTTGGCAGTATTTTCAATTGCACTCCTGTCAGGTAAAAGGAATTTCTGATCATATTTTCGTAAAACCCAGCACAAGTTGTGATTTGCAATCCATCAATTCAACCTTTGATTTAAGTATCTGGAAACCTGCCCCTGTAATTTTGATTTGCAAGAACAAGTTTGCAGCATAAAGTTGTGTTTTGAGTAACTTTTGCTCATTCTTTGTTATGAAATTGAAAGATTTAGTTTTGCCATATCAATAAAGTAATTCAGTTCAAGTACAATTGGTAAATAACATGATAAGTGTGGAGTTAGGGGCATCTCAAGGAAACTTTTAAGGTATGCCAGAAATTTAAGCATCATCACCACCATCATCCATTTTTAAGTTGCTTGTTCCTTGGGTTGCTCCACAAGGTTGATAGAATAACTTAGGCACTCTCCTTTCAAACTATTTTCTACATAACTTACTGATTTAGTACATCAACTGTTACAACAGTGCAGTATGGGTGAAAACCTGTCAATGTGTTACACATCTACGCAGTTAAAGATTGCCACAGTGTTTTCATGTGCCTCACATGAATATGATGTCAAATTTTCTGCATGGTAAAAGATTGACCTATATTGATACAAGATAGTCGAGTCCTGTGTAAGGTAAATGCTGCTGTGTATCTTCCATCTTGTTGCAAACCATGTTCTTTAATGATCTTATTTCTAATGACTGAACTTCATTTTAACTTCACTTTCACGACTTAATTAAAGTTGTATCTTGTAATGTAAAGGATAATGTTGCTCACTAATAATAATGATAATAATAATGATAATAATAAAATACATATTCTTGGGATTGCTCAACAATATCATTAAGGATCTAACGATCTCAGC
>JAAAKL020011456.1:0-13638 GCA_010016065.2 Carybdea cf. marsupialis auct. non (Linnaeus, 1758) | reverse complement strand
ACTTCATGTTTATGAGATCTATACTATGTAGTTCATGACTGCTTGTGTGTCTGCCTGAATACTTATATATATATATATATATATATATATATATATGTATGTATGCCACACACAAGTACCGGTGCAAGCTGGGTTCAAATAATTGGGCAAAGCCAAAGACGATATCCAAATTTTCACATTACCATTAGCCTATTTGTACCGTCCATACTTTGGCTTGGGGTTTAGCAACTGTGCCACAGTAAGCTCCGTGGAGCAACAGACTGTGTATAAGGAATTGTTTTGGTAAATAATCATAGACAAGACACTCCGCCGCAGCAAACGTCTACTTGTCCAATATTGTTAACTCATACAATTCAATTTCGGTCAACTAAACCACAGCTTGGAATGGACTGTTTAACATTATTTACTAAAGGTAATAATTGGAATTAAAAGGCCTATAAATTAGCACTATCCCTGGTCAGATAATACTGCATCTATGGTAGCCCAATCAATAACATTATGTGTTCATGGAAATTCAATCTCGAAGTGAAGACGTAGGCCTGTACCACACAGTTCGCTAAATAATTTTCCATTTTATACTCACCGCCATACTTGGGTTGGACTTCGTTATATAAACAATCGCTGGGTAAAACTGCTGCTTCTGCAAGAACGCATTAGCAATGACTGCACAAGTAAGGACTACGCTTCCTAACGAGAGTAAGGCCAACCTCATCTTGGCTGAGTCTTGTTATACACAAATTGCTTGAAAGTGACGGTGTCTTACAAACGAAAGACTCTTGAAGTAAGGGTGTAAGGCATATGAGCCGAAGAATAATCAAAGCTGTGCCAATGAAAGTAAAGGAAAATAACGAAATCGCCAAGAGATCTCTAGTAAGCCATATTCTTCTCGTCCTTGTTTTTGCCAAGAGATGTCCGTTTTTATATCTTGTAATTCTTGATGTCTGCCTCAGCTAACAAAACCAGGAGGGAGAATCCCACTAAGCTCGCACAACTAATGTATTCCGTTGGCTGAGTTTAAACTCTAAGGCTTAGTCTTTGTTTAATAGTGCTTATAAGCACAAGAAAAGTACGCCATCAGGTACATCCTTGGTTAAGTATCAAGTCGGAGCTAAAAATGAAACGTAAAGATGTAAAGATGCTAAATTTATCCCCCTGATAAAAGTAAATAATTCTTATGGAAGACACGTAAAATCGTAGCCTCTTTATCCGTATCGCCAATTCGAGATTGCAGACATCGAGCGCCAAATTGGCTGAGGGAGCCGAAACCACAAACCAAGGCTGTCGCTCGTAGGGGAATTTCCCTACTGTAGGGGAATTTGGCTATGTGTAGGGGGTAGGGACCACTTACGGGAAAAGTAGCAAGGATGTAGGTAGATGTAGGGGAAATACAGGGCAAAATGTCAAAATATAAAACCCGGCATGAAATGCTGTGATGATTTGATGAAACGTTCCGAACATACCAATCGAGCGTGCCACAAATGCACGATGACGACTGTGATTTGCAATTTTATGAAAAGTGGAAAGTCAAATGTCAGGAAGTTTTAAAGAGCGTTGATGTTTGTCGTGTCAATGTGTACATGATCAGAGGAATATCATTTAACCCTATTCACATGGAGAGTAGTTAAGAAACATTGACGTCAGCATGTCCAACGTTCCAGCTCCAGCAGACATTTTAAATATCAGACATTGTGTTTTTTGAGTGGAACTGACAAGAATTGAAACTGCTGTTGATTTAATTGCTCCTTCCAAAATTGTCATATGACTTGCATTGAATAGGCAAAAGCTATAAAGAGCATATGGAAGTAATTAGGAGCAATTATTAAATCAAGTGAAACATATGCTTCCAATTTTGACATCAAGAAGATGCGTAAGGATCTCCATGGCAAACCTAGAAACAGTTATATGGGCAGATATTCTGAAAGTGCACAATGCATGAAAGCGAGGAAACGCTGCATTTTGATTGAATTTGTTGCCGTTCAATTTTGGTAATATCAATGTACATTGGTGTTATTATGTGTTTGATTGTAGGGGAAGGGGTTTGAATTGCATTTATTGCAAAGAAAACTCACATCTTTGTGGCATTGCTCATGCCTCCTTCTTAACATGGAAAAATTCGAGAACATCTCGTCTATTCAATTACTGTGTCTGATTCACTTAGACAAAATATAGTAATTTTAGTTATTTTGAGGATGAACTACTCGTTTTTTCAAACATTTAATCAAGAGAAAAGTGGAAAATTGGAAACTTATTTACCCCTGCCCCCTTCTCCTTACTTGTACTACACTACTATCAAACACACAAAAATAATATCAGAAACTGATTTATTGGATTACCCCCTCAGTTAAATTTTCCTTACTGAAATTTTACTTTAAGTACAACCACAATGAATATGGTCTCTATCAGTCACTTACAACATAGATAAACCGCATCTGCTGATGAAAATTTCTGTTTGATGCTTGGAATACATCTTGCAGCGATTGCCTGACTTGGTTTAACATTGTACTGAAGAGGTGAAGCAATGCCTGCTATATTGCATTGCCAGACGACTCTTTAGCAACGTACGTTTTTAGACGTGGTGTGGCTAAATAAGAGATGCGAATAAGAAGAATCTTGAAGAAGTGAACATCATGACACAAAACTCTCTGTTTTCACATCGTGACTTCTAGCTTTCTTGACAGCGATAAGTATAAGTGAGTTTGCATTTGGAGTTTATTCTCATAAAAAGCTAGGTACCAGTAGCGCCAATTTTTACCTTGGTCATTTATGTTTTCTAAACGAATCATAAGGAAAATTTCAAAGGCAGTGAACACTATTTGAAGCAGCATATGCATGCCTTTGGCAATCGTATCAATGTGACTTTAAGAGTTCATTATGCCAAATGTCTCACGCGTAACTGAATTGTAGTTTTGTTGCTTTACTAAGGAAAATTAATGTAGTTCTATCATAGAAACACAAATTTTGTAGTTGCACTTAACAGTATTTATTATTTTGCTTATTACCATGTCCAAAGTAAGCTTTTTCCTATAAAAAATAGAATATAATCCAGTTGATTGGTATTATGATTTCTGGCAAGTTGTAAGCCTTGTAAAGCATTAGGCCTACGGAGTGAAGATTGGTACACATCGCAAAAATATTACGGATTTCTCCAATTTTCTCCTGCTTGTCTTGTGGAAACTCCAGTCGTTCAGCTACCTTAAACTGTCACGGGTCATTTTTCATACCCCACGCACACTCATTAAATCACACCTTAAAACTTCCCTATTGTTTAATCAGTGTTTCTATCTGACCCTAAACACTCTTTCAATGATCTTTGTGACAAAAATATTACGCTATTTTTTCACTTCCTACTATGTGTATTGCCACCATTCCCCACACTATAAGTACACCAAACATACTACGGTAATGTTCATAGGAGATATAATGGTTACAAGGGGGAAAAGTATACTCCAAACTTTAGAGACAAGATATTCTACTCTGCAACTTTTCAACACTCTTTTGAGTCTTTCAAAGCAATGTTTGAGTCAAACATGAACTATCAGCCTCCTTCTTTTTGCTCTGAGCACATGCCAAGTACACAAAGGACAAATCAAGCACAAAAAATTCACCAATTATTACATGCTTATATCACTAGGAAACGTGTCACATGTCAATTAACAACAATAAAAATTCCATATTGCAAAAATAAGAGCAAGTGTGTCTATTGGGTATTGTTTGTATGAAATGAGAACGGATTTATCTTTGCTGAAATAAATAAAGTATACCAAATGTCTTGTGTTGAATAATTTTTCTTCAAATTTAAGGGTAAGCGAGGTATACCAAATAGTAATATGACCTACACATTAAAACTTTGTTTAAACTTTAAGCATCATTGCTCTACAAATCAGAATTTTAACTACATAGAACTTCAGAGAAAGAGCTAAAGCTTCATATTTGACAAATTATCATTCATCGAATCAACAAAAAAGAATAGATAAATCGATCATTGAGATGCACAAACTAATTGCGTATTTCAGCCTCAATTACACATAAATTCTCTTTGCCAAAAAATCACAGGATTTTCGTTATAATAAATGCAGTTTCCAAAGCGTCAGCATGAAATGGAGGACGAGCTTTATTAACATCCTAAAGGAATTCTCTAGATAGTTGCGGTAAAAGACTGGTTTCGAATCAAACGTTGACCGATTGTTGAATCACTTTCAGGGGGTATGGTTTAAGTTTTGGAAACAAGACTAGGTGAAAATTTTCCATGATTTACTATGTTTGCTGATGCCGGCAGGCACATGTTACACGATTCTGTCTTACAGTTGTAATGACTGTATGTAGACATCTGTGTTAGAAAATCTCGAAGGTGAAAAATCGTGGGACCACGGGGAATCGAACCCACGGTCTCCGTGTTGCGCAACATGACGCTTTTCCACAAAGCTACGGTCCCATACCAACGAGAGAGAGAAATTTGGGATGTTTATTGTTTGGATATTGCGTCACTACACAGTCTCTGCAACGTAGTCCCCACATACCTGCTGTTACAGTAGTATGTGTATTTGTAAACTAAGAAAATTTTGTGTATGATAGGTAGGAAGTCCTTTTGGGCTGCAGGCAACAGGTTTTTGGTGGAATACACAACACGCAGTTTCTCCGTAGGTAACATTTTAGCCTGAGTTGCATCGATCCTCTTTTCAAATTTAAATGAAACATTTCCACTACAGAGTAGTAGTAAATATGCTAAGCACTTCCTTTAGCACACATATTTGGTCCATAATTTTTATCAGACGAAGAAATGGCAATTTTATTGGAAATGACAATACTGTTGATATTTTGCTTGTTCCCATATTCTAGAAAGATAGCTTTCACGGTTTTAAGTTTTGGTCGCCAGTTCATCCTGGCACTAAAGAAGCTGCATTTATACAGCTGGTATTTGTAATAAAATGTTGCAACCTTCTCGTTTCCATTAAATTCTACCCAAACTGTTTTAACTTCACTACACAAGGTTACTGTGACCGCAAAATGAAATCGTTACATGATGGAATTACAATTGATATTTCTTACCATGAATATACATTTGAAATAAATCTGTTGTTGGGATATAGCTAGTAACTCCCCCAGAGTGGACTGTCTCTCTGCTTACCATCTGATAACAATAAATGAATATCTGTGTGTCTGAGGGTCTGTTCTTCGGTAAACATCCAGGAGTGAGCACACCCGTCGTTACAGGGGGGCAAGGGGAAGGCCCGACCTTAAAGTCTCTTCCCCCCCCCTTGAGAAATTCAAGTCCTTATATATTTTGGCTTGAATTGAGGCTATATTGATAACGAAGAACCAAGTTTAAGAAAACACCGGAATTTGAATCACACTAGGATAAGCAAGTAACAATGCGAAGCAGCCTTTTAAACCAGTTAATATCTATAAGGTTATCGATTCCCAACACCTGAGCTGAAATCCTTTTTTTTCAATCATTGTTAAGAAAAGCAGTTCCAAAGTCGTTGGAAAATTCTGTCGTCTATTCATCGTGTGTCTGTGAGTCACAAAAATACCAAAATGTACACTAGGCTCCCAAAAGTATTTGAACACTTGCAACATAAATGGCGTTCTGCAAAACAGTAAAACATGTAACCAAGTTTCACTGAAAGAATTTTTCGAAAAATAGGGTCAGGTTTTATTAAAATTTCGACCAAAGGCACCTTTGACGTTCTATTAGATAATAGATACAAATAAATTAGGTTTTTCTGCAAAGTATCATAATATTTCAATTCATCTACATGCCATGCCGAAACGTAGAGAACTTTCGTCGAGGATCGACTGCATGTAAGATTTTTGAAGGAAAGTGGTTTTTCGTATAGAAAAATTGCGGAGAAAATAGGATGTAGGCCTTCAACTGCTCACTATGCTTACGACTGTTATTTGCAAAGAGGCTCAGTTGCGAAACAACAAAGATGTGGCCGACCAAAGAAATTGTGAGTAAACTGTGATAAGTTAAAAAGAAAACAGGCTTCAATCAATTTGGTACGAAAAGTATAACAAAAATATGGAATACGTAGCTACAAAAAGAAGCAAAAGCCATACATTTCTGCCCAGAACAGACAGTACAGAATGACTTGGGCTGCCGTCGGATTTGGAGAATGTCATTTTCTCGGACGAATGCAGATTTTCTTTGAACAACGATGCCAATACAGTTCGAGTGTGGAGAAAGAAATAAGAGTCCAAATGTCCGAAGTTTGTATAAAAAAATTGGTATTAGTACGATATTGACCGTACGTTTATTAAAAATCTCTATAAATATATGCCCTCTCGTCTGGCAGCTGTGAAGAAGCGTCGTGGGTATTGTACGAAGTATTGATGAGTTCGACATCAAAACAGAAGCAAGTTTATTAATAATAATACCAGCTATCAATTAGTATTTTAGCTTTCCATCCATGTCTTTTCCATTTCTGTATTACTCCATTGATTCACATTTTTGACAACATTACAACGGTCTAAAAGCTGAATGTCATTATCTAGCAAATAAAAGTCAATTTCACATCCATAGCTGGTAGAAATTAAACAGGATTCAGTCTGAGGATTCCTTGATAAATTCCAAAGTCTGCTGTCAAATATTTCCTCGACACTAGAACATTAGCAAGAGATATATCCAAAATTGTAAATTGCTAGTTCACGTTGTCTGTCTGTAGCGATGACGTTTGCAAACGGTTTTGTTATGACTAGACATGAAAACAAGATCAAAAAAGCTGAATGAAACTATTTTGCATAACCTTGCCGAAACTTGAAAGAATGGCCTTTCGATTGGGACAGTTTTTTATAGAATCATTATACTTTTGAGAATTTATAGCGTAATCAATTCAAAAATAGATTTGCAGCTATTGACATCCGCCATATTCATTTCACGTAGGTGTTCAAATGCTTTTGGGAGGGTAGTGTATAATGAAATCTTACATAATTGCATAGGAGAGTTGAATTGGCGATTTGGAGTGTACAATACTAAACTGGCCAAGGCAGTAGCAGCATTGGTACTAAAAAGTGAGCACTTCCTCAACAACGAAGTGATAGCTCCGCTTGCCGCACTAGCTTGTGTTGACACAAAATCCAAAGAAGTCATAAACAAATGTAAAGTTGTTTATCGCTTCCTCGTTACAGAACTTGAAGGAAAGCAAAATTGTGATTTAGAGGAGGTCATCACTTGTCTTTATACTCTCTACTAAGGGTTCCCCTTTATCTATACATTGTAGAGCACTTACTTTTCCTGCAAGTTCTGCAGCATGTGAAGCCTCATTTTCCACGCTCACGAGAGTGCGCACTCCTTACCGTAGGTCAATACAGGTGGAAGACGTGAGTGACGTCACAATTTTGATAGTTTCGCTCCAATAATTTATTATCGAACAAAGTATGGCATTTCATTTTCTTCCACTTTCAAGAAACACTGTAGTAAAGAGAGATATCTTATTGCCTCTGAGATCCTGTAAAAGTTTTAAATTTATCTGATAAAACGTACTATTGTATGTTTCTTCATAACATTATAAATCTGGCACATACAATGAGGTCCGGCTAAAAAAGCTTCCAGATTTAAAGTCTGATTACTCCTAGCTTTTAAAGGAGCAGAGACAAGACTTTGAAAGATAGTTTATCATAGACCAAATGTGTGGTTACAAGCGTCGAATGGGACATAAAGTGAAATTCTTGTTTGTGACGTCATCATCTTCTTTGTGTGTATGTAACTTTTAATCAATGAAGCAAATATTGATCCCTCAGTTTTCTTGCCCCCCCCCACATAATGGTCGGCTTCCCCCACTTTTATTACCCTGGCGTCAGGCCTGGGAGTGAGACATCCATGAATGTACTCTACAATTACTGAAAATTTTGAAGGCTTAAAAGTCATCGTTGGCAACTGTAGTTTGACAATTCAATGTAAAATGATACCCCTTAATCCATGACAAGAGAAATCAAGTTTAAATATGCAGGTAAAAACCATATAGAAATCCTCAGAATGATGTATCATGGTTTTACTAATAGAACGAAAGGACGTCCTTGAAGTGAACATGTAACGGTGTGAAATACTCGGCTAATTCGTACGTTATCTTAGCTTCATAGGCGATAGCAAGCATGAAAAAATGATAAAAAAGCAGAAGAACTCTGCATGTCTTCATTTTCTTTCATTTCATATTCACCTTGCGATTTCAACACTTGAAAGAGCAAGTATATTGGCTTAATGAAGACTATTGACGCCTGGACATTAAGGTGTGAAATACGTGATACCTACCACTTTGGTCTGAAATCATCGCTTTTGGCGCCGTCTGAGACCTGTTATTTGCGATGTTGCATTTGTGACGTGCCAATTCGGTCTACAACCTTCCTAAGAAGTAACGAAAAAATTACTTTTAATCAAATGGCCCTTGTACTCTTGTAAAAATGCCGGAGGTAATCTCAGATGATATCTGGTTTTCCATAATTTTGCATTAGTTTTTCTACTAACCCTTATGGTTCCTGAAACCTTGTGGGCACCATTCGAGGAGATTCTGTCTCCCTCTTCGGAATTTGAGGAGGTACATATGCAGAAAAAATTGTTTTAATAAATAGTCACTCTTAATCCATATATTTACGCTTTTGAGTATTTACCTAGTAGACAGTTATGGTTTAACTTTTTGTATCAACATGTGATAGCAAATTAAGTACATTCTTTTATTCTATTTTCATCAAGCATCTACTTCGTCAGCAACTGATGTCCCAGTTGTAGCAGCTTCGTCATCGGTTCCCTTACCGACAATCAAAGCCACTACAGCAGCTCCACCGCCAACAACTGAAGGTCCAGGTAACGACCAACTGAAGATCTTGAGTAGCCTACACCTTGCACCTTCGAACTCTATCGGTATTTCTAACATCACTAGCAATAGTACACCAATATCAAGTGCTGCATCGTCAGCAAAGTCAAGTATCACCGATACTCAGACTCAAACGAAACTCTTCACTAACTCCTTACTTAATATGCACGAAACATCCAGGATTGCTACTTGGATATCCCAATCAGTTTTGACGTACGAGCTTTCAACAATCAAATCTGTTTCAGATAGTTTGGTTCCCTCATACGTCTTAGAGACGGGTACCAGCTTTTATCATCACGAATCAAGTTTTCAGTCAGTGCTTATACCCTCAATAGTTTCAGAAATGACAACTCAGAATGCTTATATAATAAGCAGTCACGCTGTAAGTGATGTATACAGGTCGCCCGCTATGACACAGAATTCTCAAAGTGTCGGGTTAACTTATAATACATTTAGTACTAACATAACGCTTCTTGTCAACATCAGCAGGAATCAGGAAACAATTACAAATACGTATAACACTATGAACAGAGATTCAGCTGCTTTTATGCAGTCTGCTAGCTCAACACTAACCAAGACGTTATCTAGAGCATACAGTGATTCGGCTCAAATGTTCTCTGATGGTCAGTACAGTACGAGTGATACATTTCAAGAACAGCTGAAACAAAATAACGCGAGCACCCGGACGACTGAGCTGAGTGTACCACCAGATCCAGGTGGATCAGCCTCTCTTCCAATCAGTTTAGCATCAACATCTTACAATTTATGCACCCATACAAATTCAATAAGTCTGAACACTCTTGCAACAACATTTTTGTCTACATCAATGTTGAATCTTAGTAAAAATTACTTTCCAACCGTAACGAGTATTGCCGCTATTGAGGAACTCCTCTTTGCAAGTAAACACACATTGTCAAAATTCTTATACTCGAGTAACGAAGATAGTGAATCAAACCGTATAGCATTTATTCAAAGTTCATCTATATTCACTACGGAGATAAGAAAACATACCCTAGCAGGTCTATCTACACACAGTATCTCAAAAATAGGAAACGTTGACGGTTCGAGCAGTGTAAAACCAGAAACAGCTACCAGCGCCAGTACCACCAAGGGGATTGATATCTCTTATATACCCTCTACTGTATTGGATCCGTTCCAAGGGGGTACAGAAATGTTGAGCACAGTCGGTCCAATCAATTCACAACATATAACAAACGAAATGACATCCGAATTCACGCTAAAAAGTGATATGATAAAATTCATAACTGTAACTTCTGCAGTCATAGCATCAACTGCGACACTAAGTAAAACTTACCTCATAACGACAGTATACCAGACCACATCACCTCAAAATGCTAAACTGACCGATATAACTTTATCATATCAAGAAGGGATACAGTACATAAGTACCCATTCACCACTTTCAGCTGATGCTAATGATAATACGATGCCAGTTCAAAGCAGTTCAACTGAAATAACAAATGTACCTTCACTAACGCTGTTTTCCTCTTTAACAAACTATGTTTCAACTCATGCATCTTCAAATACCGACATGACAGCACCAGTGCACCCGGCCGAATCATCTCAGTACACTCAACAAATCATCGTAACTTCATCATATCATGAGGGGGCACAATACATAAGTACACATCCTGCATTGTCAGTTGATAATGATGATAGGACGGTGACACTTCAAAGCAGTTCAATTCAATCAACAGATATACCTTCTCTGATGATGTTTTCTTCCCTCAGCGACTACTTTTCATCTGATGCATTCTCAAGTAGTGATATCACAACGACAGTACATCAGACTACATTATCTCAATACGCTCAACAGATCAACGTAAGCTCTTTGGATCAAAAGGAGACACATCACATCAGTGCACATTCTCCATCTCCATCTGATAATGGTGACAACACGATGACACTTCAAAGCAGTTCGACTGCACTACCAGATATACCTTCCCTGACTCTGATTTTCTCTCTAATCGACTATGTTTCAACTCATGCATCCCCAAATACCGACTTGACAACAACAGTGCACTTGACAAAATCATCTCAGTACACTCAACTGATCAACGTAACTTCATCATATCATGAGGGGACACAATACATAAGTGCACATTCTCCAGCGTCAGCTGATGCTAATGATAACACGATGACACTTCAAAGCAGTTCAACTGTAGGGACAGATATACCTTCTCCAATGAAGTTTTCTTTCCTAAGCGACTACTTTTCATCTGATGCATTCTCAAGTAGTGACATCACAATGACACAGTACATAATTACACACCCTGCATTGCCAGCTGATAATAATGATAGGACATTGACACTTCAAAGCAGGTTAACTGTAGGAACAAATATACCTTCTCCAATGATGTTTTCCTATACAAGTGACTACTTTTCATCTGATGTATTCTCACGGAGTGATATTACAATGACTATATATCAGACTACATCATCTCAGTACACTCAACAAATCAACATAAGCTCTTGGTATGAAGAGGAGACACATTACATAAGTACAAGTTCGTCATTGTCAGGTAACAATAATGATAGGACGATAACACTTGAAAGCAGTGTGATTGGATCAACAGATACAACAACAGAGAGAAGCACTCCTTTTTTCACATTATCATCTATCCATAGTGCCACTCCTTCTCTACATATATTTAGCAACGTCACAGTGAGTCCTTCAAGCTCTGATGTTTTATATGGAATTAAACCATCTCCAAGTTTTACGCTTGGAACTGTAATCTTTACACATATGAATTCAATACACGAAGAGAGAACTACATTCCATCTAAATAGCATGAGAACTGCACATTTCTACAATTCTAACATAATTGATTTTGCTACCCTTTATATAAGTTCAATGTTTAAGGAAAGTATAACATCCAGACAATTGTATAAATTGGTTGGTAATACCAAAGCCATGAGTACTTTAGAAAATTTCACTTCCTCTGCGGGCAGCGCTACAACGGCTCCCCACTCAATTTTCAGAGACGTACCTACGCTTTCACCGCTTTCTGAAAGTAGATATGATACTCTGTCCCATCTTACCTTAATATCTCAGAAAACTAACTCATCTGGTCTTAAATCAACATTTGGTGACGGCAATATACAATCTTCCATAGTCGGGTATGTCAACACTCTTTATACGACATCTTCGTTAATTCGATATACCATACCTGGTACTATTGGGCCAATTAGCCAGGATGCCAAACTTCATAACATCTCGTCTCGTTCAGTAATCATCTCTGATACATTTGGTCATAATTCCACTGTCAGCTCCAGTGCATCTTCTCTCCGATACATCTTCAGTAATAAAATAATACCATCGGCAACCTCAACTGACGGACCAGCACTTCAAACAAGTTCTTACAATGTGCATCTTCCTACATTCCAAAGCATTTCAATAAATATCAAAGACACAACAACTTTGCTTAACTTTGGGTTCCTTGATCATCTTACTACAAAAGGTAAATCTGCATCTAGTTATGTTACTACATCCCTTGTCAATTCAGAGTTTGTCAAAGACTCAGAACAGCAACCTAGTTTCAAAGTTAATAATAGTACAGCATCGGCAATCAGTTCCACACGCCCAGCTAAAATTGCATCGTCAACCGAGCCTGTTTTAAGGCCACAAACAACATCTCCGTCTTCTTCTATGTTCATTGATGGTATTTCAGTGGAAGATACGTCCATATTTCGAGTTGATATCACATCTTACACAAACCCCTGTTTGAGAACAGATACGATATCTCTCTCTTCCACTATGCTCAGTGATAACATTCCAGCAGAAGATACCGCAATATTTAGAGCTCATGTTACATCTTATACCAACTCCCTTTTGAGAACATATACGATATCTCCTCCGTCTTCCATGTTCACCAATGGTATTTCAGAAGAAGACACTATTCGAGTTGATGTTACATCTTTTACCAACCCCGTTTTGCCAAGAGATACGATATCTTCTCCTTCTTCCATGTTTACTGATAGTTTTTCAGCAGAATATGCCTCCACATTTCGAGTGAATATCACATCTTATACATATCGCGTTTCGACAACAAACACGATATGTCCTCCTTCCTCCCTGCTCACTGATAGTATTTCAGCAGAAGATACCATTCGAGTTGATATCACATCATATATATACCCCCTTTCGAAATCAAGTACGATATCTTCTCCTTCATTCATTTTCACTGGTGGTTTTTCTGCACAAGATACCATTCCATTTGATATCATATTGCATTCTGAGACAGATACGAGAACAGATACGATATCTTCTTCTTCTTCTATGTTCACTGATAATATTTCAGAAGAAGCTACCTCCACATTTCGAGTTAATATTATATCCTATAGCAGCCCTGTTTCGAGAACAAATATGATATCACCGTCTTCTTTTATGTTCCTTGATGGTACTTCAGCAGAAGCTACTCCTACATCTCGGGTTGGTGTCACATCTTCTTCCAAGACAGTTACGAGAACAGATACGATATCACCTCCATCTTCCATGTTCACTGATGGTATTTCAGCAGAAGGAACTTCCACATTTCGAGTTGATATCACATCTGATACCAAGACTGTCTTGAGAAGAGATAAGGCATCTCCTCCTGCTTCCACGTTCCTTGACGGTTCTCCAGCAGAAGCTACTTCCACATTTCGAGTTGATATCACATCTGATACCAAGACTGTTTTGAGAACAGATACAGTATCTCCTCCTGCTTCCACGTTCCTTGACGGTTCTCCAACAGAAGCTACTTCCACATTTCGAGTTGATATCACATCTGATACCAAGACTGTTTTGAGAACAGATACAGTATCTCCT
>JAAAKL020011455.1:0-13640 GCA_010016065.2 Carybdea cf. marsupialis auct. non (Linnaeus, 1758) | reverse complement strand
TCTTGTATAAGGCCTCATTTGAAATGAGACTGTTTGGCCACTGATGTCCTGTGATTTTGCGCAGGTGTTTGCGGTGGAATTCTCATGTAAGGACAAAAAACCATTTTAACACGAGATGAATTTCCATGACAACGCAAAATTACACTACGTATTGATGCGTAATTGGATAAGTGTTCTAAGTTACAATTCAAGCCAGTTTAGTTTCGTTCCTTTTTGTTGCTGTTGTATTTTGCCTGGCTATTGAGACTCACCATTGATCGTTTGAGCGCGATATGATGGATCAAACAAATGCTGACATGAAATTAATGAAATAAATATTCTTTACTCTCCTCGATGCTTCACTTTTAACAATGTCAGGCTCGAGGCCCTTTCCCTCGCTTCTAAATCAACGAGAGATTCAAAATGTTGTCTAGGTTTTGCATGTGTGTCCTTCGTCTTTGTGCTCCTACTCGGAGCCGATCGCAGCAAGTGTCGAAATCTTATCTTTAATACCCCGCAGAACTAACTTAACATTGTTTCCTACCACAGTTAGCTACGGTGAAATCTCTTATGAACGCCTGGGGCTTTTATTTAAATTTTCCCGTTTCACATGCAGGTGTTTATCAGAGGGGGTACGTTTAGACTTTGATAGGATTTTTCAGCATATGACACAAATATTTAGTCTTATAATAAATGTCATATACCATATAGGTTTCCAACAAGGTCAAAATGATCGTTTCCAGGTTCTATCAATATCAATAAAAAAACTCCATGAGCAGAGTGTGAAGTTTATAAAATTAGAACTAAACCACAGAGGGGGTATTTAATGGAGTAGGCGTAAAAGCGGGTCATTTGTTGAGCTGATTAAAGAGCAGGGGCGTCTATTTGAAGTTTTATCGTATTTGGTTTTTAGATACTTCTTACTTGTTACTTGTAATATCTCCCGTCAATGGTCTTGTCCACCGTTAAGTTGAGCTTTCCTAGCTAAGATTATCTCAGGAAATCCTTGACTCCGTCAGTCCTTTGCCTTTTGGATACATTAAGGAGATGTGACAATTTTTGCCCACGGATCTCTATGGTATAGTCTGTTCGGTGTTGAAAACAGCACCTTCTTCGTCAGGGTACTGTTGGCTGGAGCGGCAAATTCGTCGATGTAATTGAGGTACTGAGAAAGTACATCGTTTCTGATAGGTGTTGCCTTTGTTATCCACAGAAAGTTATCGTTGTTGTATTCTGTTCTTCTGAGTCTGTTGCATGGTAACTGCCTCTCCATCCACCCTTGCCAAAAAGCCTTTTAAGAACTCCATTCAGCGGCTTTCCAATTTCGCAATTGTGGTTCAGTTGGTGAACAGGCTTTCATTCCTTAACATGTTCCCATATTGATTCGGCTCCAGTTCCCATGTTGATTTGGGAATCAATAACCATTCTCCTTAATTCGTTGTACTTGCTGCAATGCAATGCTCTGTGTTGCATCCATCTTCATCTGATCTCACAGGCTGTCCCATTTATACAAATTCCTTCATGTTTCTTATTATGTTATCTGCGATGCTAAACAGCGAAGACATATTGACAAGGTCAGAATAGTTAAACACATGAGTTTTAGTTTTCTTAAAATACACTGTCAGTCCATAATGGGTACAAGTTTCATTGATGATGCTGAGTAATTGTTCAGCTTCAGTGTCAGACATCAAAAGAGTACCAGGTCATCGGCCTAAAGTATCCAATGTAAAATAATACCATTTCTAGATAACGAACCATTAGCTCTTTGTTCTCTATTGAAGCGGTAATAGGGGATGTTGCAGTCCAAGGCTATACCCCAGCCATTCAGAAATGTAGCATCACTAGCATGTATTGCAATATCAGTAGTGTGTATGCAGTATCAATGGCATTGGCGACAACTTTCATAACAAAATCAAATACCCATTCTTAAACAATACCTGGGACTCTTTTCCCTTTGGCCTTCAACTAGCCTTACGATGCAGCGAATCAGCTCACCACTGTCATTATACGTAAGACTCTCAGCTTTCAGTTTGTCAGTTTGACATTGATATTTATTAGCTTTTGCGTAAATTTATATACTGCTTATTTATTTGCTTATATTCTTGTGTAAATAATTTTCTTCTTTTGCTACGATTCAAAAGCAAGTCATACCCACCTCTTCAGCCACATCGTTCAACCTCGAGGTCTATTCGAAAATTGCAATAGCAAGAAATTCACATCACTGTTTACGTCATTCTCTATTCCATCCCAAGCTGAGATTTGAACTCTCATGTCGAGCTGATAGGGAATGACGTGTGCAAAAATCTAATTGAGCTCGACCTTACACTCAGGCTGATGCGAAATTAAGTTTGGAGCGGATGTAAACAAAGTCTAAATCATCTTACAAATATGGCAAGAGATACATTTCATAAATAGTACATGGAGATAAATTTTAATGGTAACCCATTTGTACTGAAACGTCCTTCGGAACGTTACTTGAATACTTTTTCACCCGGCAGGAAACTGAAAGTTACAATGATGAAATCGAGAGAACAATCATGTGATAATCTGCAGGAAAATTCGTTTTTTGTTGTGCGTAATGTATGTTACAAAGAAATTTGTTTCAAAGTTTTTCACTATGGAAAGTACAAGTAGAAAGGTACGGCAGGAAGTGCATTTTGCCTTCATTTTACAACAACTAATCGTGTAAAATTTATGGAACCCATTCCCTGACGCAATTGATTGAGAAATGATGATTTCTAAATGCTAACCTTTCTGAACGAATGACTTTTTCTTGAACAAAGAATTAATATTTATATGAAAGACTAAAAGTTCAACAGACTACTTTTGCCTAACCAATGTAAGGTAAGCAAATTCCTCACCAGCTTTTTAAGGTAAATTGGTACTTAATATGTGGGTGGCCAATCATGTCTGAAACTAAGGTTTTCTGAGTTATCTCGCACGGTGATATCTACTCATGTATCGTCAATTGTTTTGTACATAAAGTTAGTTAATGTTTAAGCTGGTATTACGTGTTGCATCTTATTAAAACTCATCATCCACAATTATCAACTGAGATGATGAACTTGAATGTACAGGATACTTTCAATACAGATTGATTCTTGGACGCCGTCCGGTCAAGATGTGAATAAGTAAACTTTAGAGCACATAGGAGCCATCTTTCCCTCACTAACAAAACCTACGCCCATATTGGCTCCTTCGTAGATTAAGGCCCCACTCTTGAACGATGTTGAATTTTGCTAAATAATAGTTGGCCTAAGGAGAGCTGATATTCTGTGTGGTGCATGAATTCTTACTCAGGACGAAGCTAACGTAACAATGGAAATCTCATCCGATCGGACGCCGGAAGCTGGAAGATGACCAACTCAAAGTTTGTTACCCTACTTAAATGAAGACAGCTCAGTTATTCTTACTTGAAATTAATAACAAAAGATTTTATGTGACGCATTGTACCGAAATCTTTGCTTAGTTATTCCACACCCAGGAGTACATTATCTATTACCCAAATTCCGTAAATTTATATATACACACATTTTCCAAAGCATATTTTTTTACATTTAAGCACCACTTTCCATGAGTTCCTACCCCGTTAAATACATAAAACGATCGAACCGATCTTTATTGCATAAATTTTTTCTTTCATGAATCTGTGTAGGACACAGTGCTCCCTACCCCCTACAGTTATATTCAAATATGGAAATTATTAGAATTCGCTTTAATTTTCATTTCTTACTACCAATACAAATTTGTTACTTCAATCCATCAGAAACTTAAGTTTTATTTCCACGTTTCAGTTAATTTACAAGCTTATCAAAGATAGGTTTTGGCCTTATGATACCCTTTAACTTTCAAAGTTTGATCAAAATATGAAGTTTGTAATGAGAAATCAGATGCGTTAAGATCTATTTTATTAAACAATGGCTACTCCTTGCTTTCATGATTTTATGTCAGTACGTTGATATGCAACAATACGATTTTATGCATCAATAAGTTATCATGTATCAATAATATTTGATGTATTGGAGAAATTTTCATGTATCAACATGTTTTTATGAACCGATACGTTGTTGTGCGGATGGTGCAGCCAGCTTGAGCGAGGTTCGTGGTTAACGTCCTTCTCCAGTGCTTGAAAATGCCTCCATTTAAACTTTTGTAGCAAAGTCACTAAAAACTAAAAATAGCATTGGTTTAGGGACACCCCTCACAACCAATAAAGAACAGGCTGGCTACGCCCTTGATTCATGCATTAATAAGTTTGTACATATCAGTACGTTTTATATATAAATACATTTCTATGAAGCAATACGTTAACACGTATCATTAAGTTTTTATGTATCAAGATGTCTTTATGAGCTAACACGTTTTTATGCATCAATACGTTTCTATAAAAGATGTTTTCTCGTTCACGTATTGTTAGATCTGCCCTTAAACAGAATATAAAACAGAACCTTTTCTTAGACTACATTCGTCACAACTTCCTGTGCAAGTTAATAAACTTTGTTATAGAGCGTACGCTATGGAAATGTTACATTTCATCTTTTGCTCCACATCTCACCATATGTTCCCTGTCGATATAAAGTGCTGCCCCAGGGATTCTCTGATCTAAGATCCTACTCTTTCATTGCTCTAATCCAGGATGCTCCTCCAGTGCTTGCTTAGGTTTACAATCATGCTGCTTGATTGCTTTGATCAGGTGTCTTTGAACGTTTCAATATTATGAATGCAGTTAGTTCTATCTATTTGGGTAAAATTATTTCGAAATTTTACATACATAGAGACCTCAATCAGCATCTTGAAATCTCAATTTTGGCTTGGAAAAAACCTTTAGTTTCCTCTCTCTATGTTTTCTCACAAAGCACTGAATTTACCAAGCAATTCTCCATTTCAACATTTGCCTCTATCCTCACGCATCTTCCACTTATTCTGGTCTCCTACTCAAAGAAAGCCCTTAATTCACTAGATAGAAGCACGTTTTGTTGACCTTTGCACGTTTTGTTGACCTTTGCACGTTTTGTTCACCTTTGCACGTTTTGTTGACCTTTGCACATTTTGATCAGTTATTTGATATTCCTTTCAGTATTTTGTGTTTTTTTAATCTTAAGTTATAAGTATGTTTAATCGCATTTTCATTTATCTTTCAAAATGATGCAAGAAATTAAAAGCTTATGCAAAAATTGTACGTGTTCTTCAAATACCAATAAGTATCCTCTGAATACTTTTATGACGTCGAAAAGAAATTCCGTTCCTTCAACAAGAATATCACGTGGTATGTTGTGGAGAGCAATTCCTTCTTTATCAAAGATGTCAATAGACTTCATATTTATGCTTCGGATCTTCTAAACATTAGTACTAGAAAGAGAACTTCCATTGAGATTTGATCAAGTTGGTACTAATCATGCAAAAGATAGGATGAGAATTTTTGCCTTCCAAGAAGACCAAGACAGAAGGGACAGAGAGCCTTTTTTGCTCAGGTTGCAAAGTGATCAGTATTGGCAAAGACCACAAGATTTGTTGGTCGATTTTGAGAGAGTAGGCCTATTAATTCACTCGTTGACAGCATACGAGATATTGAGATAAAGGGGTGCTTTTCCCAGTTTTTAACAGATATCTTGAAATATATAAAAGGCATGTGTTTCACTTAAGAGTAATTACAGCATGATGTTATTGCTGGGTTTGAGGCTTTGGATGAGTTACTAGGTTATCTTGAGGATATCTGTATTGGTAAAAGCGGACAAAACGCAACTGCCCTGTCAGCAAATTGCAACCTGTAATTTGCTCCACAGAACGGACTAATAGGTATGTCGTTGAGTGGCATCACAGATTTTAGAATCCCGTTCATTTCTGCCTAAAACGTTCCAGAAGTTTCTAGATGTACTCAAAAGAAAACGGGGAGTGGTAAGAATGGACATGCCATACCTCCCCCATGAAGAGGATGCTTTGATCGCTTGCAGAGAATTTTAAGAGTAGTGGACGATCACCTCAACAGAATAACAATGGACCATTTAAGACCTACGGCACATAACGTATATCGCAGTTTGTATCTTATTAAGAACGTTTAAGTACAGAAAAAAACCTTTTGAAATCTTTTTATGCAAATTCTTAAAGCCTTTATGATAATTTCTCCTTTTTATTTGGTCATGGAACTCCTTGCATTGAACAAAATCGTCTTGTAATGTTTCATGTTTTGTTTTCAGAATTAAGATGAAATTTTCCTGATGCCTCTATCAAAATACATTTGATATGTTTGAGTACTTCATAGATATGGCTCCTTTTAAACAGCCAGTCTGCTTCTGACTGATGAAGATTGTCAAAAAGAGAGTTTTGCAGGCCATTTTTGTACATAGCATTTCCTTCGAGAATCGTCACAGGGATGATCATATAATGTTGATTTTAAAAAGTTGATATGGGTGTGAGAAGTGGGTAGGGACGCTATAGACCATCTCTGGATCTGCAGCAGAAAAAGATGTCACCATTTACTTCTTATTGCATGAAGTTTGTCATTAATTTTTAACTCTGGGTTCCCTAAATATCGTCCGTTGCCCAAACTAATTATTTTTCAGGAAAATTTCTAGCTGTCCTCGCTCTTGTTCGACTCCCCCGTTTATTGAGATGCCGGCCTCTGTCTTTTTAGTTGCGATCAACCTGTTAACAGCTAGCGGGAAATAAAAATGTAATAAGTCCAAGCTCTAATAAGTCCAAATTATATATTTATTTAACAGGCTGTATTTGATGACATTTTGCCACGAGAATAGGAAACAAACGTATTGCTGTTAACAGCTAGCGGGAAATAAAAATGTAATTCATTTTTAACCAAGTTCAATTACTCAAAAGGTTATAAACCCTCTAATTGACGCATTAGTAACAAAGTACATTTACCTGAAACCAGAGACTTTTAAACATGTTTCATAATGTTTCATCATTTCGGCTGAAACTTAGTGCTAAACCGTGCTCTTTTCCTCTACTTTCCACCCCAATCTTATTCCAGCCCCCTTCCCGCTTTTTAGATTCTGTAATATGACCTTGACCTAATTCTACCTCTTTCAGTATCTTAAAACCGCTTTGTCCTTATAACAGATAAAAACTTTTCAAACATTACCTACATGTCTGTGGCCTTTGAATTTAATAAGAAATGTTCTTGAATCGTTTGGCATTTTTATCAAATCTATTGGCTCTATTTGTCGAATAATGTTAAATATCTTCCATGTTTCATGGATTTATATCAAGTCCCTATTTGTCTCTTGAACGGGATACTTTCTCTACGGGCCTTGATAGCTGAGGTACGATATCGATCGGAAAAACATGGTTATCTCGAACAGCTTTAATTATCACCTTTATACTATATTTCGAGAAATGATTCATCATTATATGTCATCATCGTGATTTTTTCTTCAAGCCAAACAATCGTTTCACCAACTCATGAAATGATTGTCTATTTCCCTCCTCCTCAGATGCCTCCTAGGGACGCAAATGACGCCATGGATCAACAAAACGATACTTCGACATGTAGACCCGATTGAGGAGGAGAGATCAAGACATCATAGGGACTACTGGCAGTTTCCTTAAAACCCCGCCTTCGGAGCTCACATCTCTATGAAGCCAAATACTTATATATCAAATCCCCAAATCCCGAGCACCCTTTTGTGATCACAAAATCTGAATAACAGAAAGGGTCATGTTTTCTTAGAATTGAAGGTGAATTTGAAATGAAGAGACCCTACTGTCAGTGATAATGATATCCTTTATAGTTAGCAATAGGATTTTTCATGCATTATAAAATTGCTGAAAATGCGATAACATGCATTAGTGTCTCAAAACAAAAGGGCCAAATCAGACAAGAAATACAATTTTGCAATTTAAAGGTGGATCTAACTAACGATATACGTTTCCCATTCATTTGTGTATTTATGGTGTAAGGACCTTAATGTAGACATATTTGACATGTTCCCTATGTTCCTCGGCAATGCAAGTGATATTTAACCTACTTGCAAAAAAATCATCTTCCTATGATTGCCACAACCACAATTTAAATCTACACCCTTTTTATAAACCATGGCTAGAATAAACTATTGGGAGGATTTCCCATATATATACAACAATTTATAAGGAAATATTTTCTGCGAATTAGTATACAAAATTTATGTTGAATCACAACTGTTCTCAGAGCCATCGAAGGTTTCCGAAGTCAACTTCCATATACAAGGACATCAATATGCTATAACAAAAACTAAACATTCTGCAAACAGAACGACTCTTTTTTGTTTCACCGAACAGCCTCAGGGGCCCTAATTTAGAAATTAAATAAAACTGATAAAGGGTTTTGAAGTTATGTGAAGCGTTTCTCTTCATCTCAATCCATAAAGTAGCAGCATATGCGAATTGTTATGATTTGGTTCTGATTTGGATATATACGACTATGTTTCAAAACTACTTAACGATAAGATACCATAACTGAGCGTTTATTGTTCTGAAGATGAGTAAACGAGATAGGAACAAGTGTGAAGAATAGGGATCAAGTAAAATCTTGATTTATAAACTCTACTCTCCGCTCGTTTACTTCACAAAAACGTCTCCCTGCTGTGCTCTGTTTCCTGAATTTAGATCGACTGAAAGATCACCCCATGGAGATTGTCTACACATCATTTCTACATTAACGAGCTAAAATACATCGACCTAAAGTCGCTTCTCTCGTAGGTCGTGCACCGTTACACACTGACGATCTAAATATTTAGTTTGTCTGATTTAGGTCGATAGAATGACAAGGGCTATTGATTTTACTATCCAGTCGACCGGTTGGTTGATTCCAAAGACAAAGGGTTCTCGCAGAATTTTACCCATATCAAGAATGGCAAATTTGTAGCCTTGTGCCTGAAGTGTCACGACTTCAGACTTAACCGTTTACGCCATACGTTTTGGTAAGCTATTTTTGAAACATTATTGTAACCGTAATAGTCTGTTCAGTGTTTTATTGGATTTACGAAAGACAAGCTGTACTGTTTAACCAGCCAAACTCCCTGATCATGGTAAATGAAGCAAGATACAAACCATCGATTTGCTTGGAAGTAAATTTGAAAATTGCTGCATCAAATGTGATGTGGAAAGATGTCAATGCTTTAGGCATTAGTTACACGACCCTGGATACCCGATAGTTTATGATGCACAATAGCATTCGACTCCAGAGAGGCCTTCCAGTTACACGATATTGGATTGTTATGGATATCGGTTAGCTATTCTGTCTGCTATCAAATGGGCTCCTTATGAAGTGTGTTCATACAGCACTTGATATCTTTTAACGTTACTTAGATTTTAGATCCACAGTCCCTTTTAATTAGAAGTGCCTAAACATTGTTATCATTGTACCTCCATTTGCAGAGGTTTATGACAAAGCTGATAAAGTTGTCATTCAATTTCACAACATCACAATCTGAAAGAGAGCAATTGGAGCTGCAAGTGCACAGGATAACCTTAACTGAAACAGTTAATAACTTTATAAATATCGCCACTTCTGAAGTAAACGGGCTATTTATCAGGCTAAGCAGACACATAAACTCGAAGTATATCGGTAACGTTTTAGTTCTACATATGCAAGAGTAGCAACATTAGTATAAAATTTGAACCGAATAGCTGTAGGTGCCGTGAAGCGGTACGTATTGTTTGTAAACATAAGATAGGTGGCTTCAGTGTTGCTTATTTGGGGTCAAATTAACCGTACCAAGGCTGGCTTATTATGAATATTGCAACCCAGGAAGGGGGGATGGCTGAGCAGGAAGTCTTTGGCTATATAAACGCTAACAACTCTGTCAATATTTGTTATTTATTCACGAAAGCAAGTAATTTTGCTAATGGTTGTATAAGTCATAAAAATATCCACTCTTAGAACTGGAGGCAATGATGTCACAGAACAGCCAGAAGTTGACAAGTAACTAAACATGGTTCAATAATCGATTGTTGTACTACTGTTGACTATCAAACCTGAACTAAGTTTTCGTTTTATGATTCAAAAATAAATATAGAGTGCCAGGACCAATGATACAATCCATTGACATGCTGTGAAGCTACAAATGTCTTTACTATAAACTTTCTGTCAATAGACATTTTCTGATTTGTTGATGAGTCTTTATTTGGGATTTCCTGACGTGTGATTGCCAACTTTAAAAACCCACTTTCTCACCAACAACGTTGGGTCACAAAGTTTAAAAAGATTGGTCATGTTATTTACAAAAACTCAGTAAGGAAAGAGAGCCTTACCTACTGTCACCCCATTAGCATCGGCAAGGTTAAATGCAAGAGTTCGTTACCGTATTCTGTCCTGATGAACAACACTGGAAGTACAGGCATAGCATTTATGTCTACTCTATTAGCATTTTTGTGTAAAATAAACCACTTTTCTTTCATGAAGGTAAGACAAGAGGATGCAGGAACCGATTTGCATTGAAGATGTTGCAAAACACGCAACAAAGAATCTTCCTAAGGTTGCTGCTGACTATTTCAACTCAGGAGCTGATGATGAATTTACATTGGAAGACAATTGTCGTGCGTACAGAAGGTATTTAATAATTTCGACACTTAAATTAAATCGAAGAAACTCCAACTGTCAGAGGAAATACACTAATAACACTTTGTGTAAAGTTTAATGGGTAGAGTCCAACAGAAAGTATTTCGATGAAGGGGCATTGTTTTACGTAGGATGAAGAGCTGGTTTGCTTTTACAAAATTAATAAATGTATTGAGAAGTGTATTCATAATTCATCGAAACGTTTACAGCAGCAAAAGTCTGACGAAGGCGTTATGAACCCATTACTTAGGGCAGTCTGTAACCGTATCCGTATTGTGGGATAATGGGGGTTAAATCATCCCTTGGTGACTTTAAAGTGTGGTATTTCCCAGAAGTATCAATATTTTATGCTATAGAATTGTGACAATTTTGACAGATCATATTATGCATTCAATAATATAGAAACCAAAGGCACACCAACTTTCAGTCCTTCTATTACGTCTTCGTGAGAGGCACCTTAATTAAATGCACCAAGAATAAGAACGTCATTATTTGTTTCGTAAAACTTTTGATAAATTTCCTAATTATTTCATCCTCTCTCTCGTCTCAAGTGATAAAATTGCATAATTTATGCAAAAATACTGCTTACATTTTTAAGTAGTAAATTAGTTAATTTGTTGCATTTGGCAGTTAATAGTATTGTAAGTATAATAAAGTCCATAATGAAATTGTATATAAAGTATGAAGATTTTGGGTGGTGAATGTGATGATGTCATCAGCATAATATGCATAGTTTATATATGTTTTAGTAGATTGTCATTAAGAACAACGTTTAAACAACAAAATGAGTGGCTAATGGCATCCTTATTGTTATATCTTGGAGAAACGCTAACGCAATGCACAGATATTCTAGATAAACGAGAAGACTGATGTTTGCGTATTAACACCCAGTACTCTACATGGGTCAGGCCAGGCTTTGCCTGTTACTGGTAACATTGTAATCCAGTGCTGCCTGATTCATGGTCGCGTGGTCGGCGACTAAACCGGCTCCCCCATCCCACTTTGGTGTGGATGTAGAGGGTGGCTAGTAACCCAGAAGAACGAAAAACAATACCCGTCAAAGGGCGGATGAGCTCCTCGGAGGCAACGGCCAGCTGGCTAGAGATGCTGTCTCAATAAAAACACCTGGCGTAAGGAAGGGCATCCGGCCGGACAAAGGCAAGCCAACTCAAATATGATGCTGACAGAAGGAGGAAGAGACTGGGCTAGGGCGTTCTCCTCAAGCGACGCGCAGGAAGGTCGCCGTAGAACTGCGAGTAATGGAAGACGGCTACAGTAACAGGAGCGAGTGTGGCTAAAGAAGACAGGTCAACGGAGAAGGAGGGGAGAACAAAGATAAACCAGGAGGAAAATAGTGATAGGAACCCTGAATGTTGGTACGATGACAGGAAGAGGCAAAGAGGTGGTGGATAGGATGGAGAGAAGGAAGGACGACGTGTTATGTGTGCAAGAAACAAGCTGGAAAGGACAGAAGGAAAGAGAGATGGGCAGTGGTTACAAGATGTACTAAACCGGGGAAGATGGAACAAAGAACGGAGTGGGGATAGTGCTGGGTCCAGGGTTAAAAGAAGGGGTGCTGAGCGTGATCAGAGAGTCTGACAGAGTGATGTTGATGAAACTGGATATGGGCAAGGTCTAATTAAATGTGATTTGTGCCTATGCACCACAGGTAGGCAGGGACGAGGAGGAGAAGGACGCGTTCTGGGAACTGCTGGAAGACCTGATGACCAAGATACCGGAAGCTGAGTTTTTTGTGGATTGGTGGCGACTTTAATGGACATGTAGGAGAAGGTAACAATGAAGCAAGTGAAATCATGGGAAGATATGGTGTTGAAACACGAAATGAAGAGGGAGACCGAATTGTAGATTTTGCCTCTGCGCGCACCAGGGCAATAACAAATACATATTTCAAGAAGATAAACGGTGATATAAAAAATGTTATGTCTTAAATGCGTGATATTTGCTTATTCATACATTCGCTGTACGAATCGTCTGGAAGGGGCGCTTCTCGATTTGTGAATCTTATTTTATTTTAAATTCTATTTAGATTTTTAATTTTGACTGATCATCTATCACTAGAATGTGTCATTCTGTCAAATGTAGCGTTTGCTTTTCTCCAAATGCTAAAGCATCGTCTGACTGATATAAGATTGAAAAGGCATACATCTACGTACTTTTTAAGAGGAGAGCAGGCATTTTATTTGGAAGTGGCGGGATGAAAAATATGGAAACCACGAGTAAAACAATTCAGTGCAGAAGTCATGTGTATTACATTTCCATCTAAAAAGGGTGGGTTTTCATAACGAGAGGACTAGACTTATAGACGTGCAATAAACATTAATTGTTGAACTTAATCAGGTTTATTCCTTTTTAAAGAATTTTACGAAGAAAAATTGTCTCAAAATACTCCCGAATAAATCTGCTAAAGGTATTCAGTTTTAAGAAAGTTGGTGAAGTAATTTCTAGGATAGCTGGAAAAATGTGGGGTTTATTAGGCATTCACCCTCACCCTACTCAGGGTACGGTTAAAAAAAGGTTTATGAAATATATATTAACTAACTAAATGAATGATAGTTTTTAGAAAATGTAGCAACCTTTCAACATTAAATGTATTATTTTTTACTTTAACATTTTGGAGATATAAGTAAAAGATATAAGTAGGAATAAACGTCTTATTATTCATTATTTTTGATATACACTTGTAGTCGTACTGCCCTCAACTTATACCAGTCCTGATATGAAACTTTCAAATTACCATACTCACATACTACCAAATACACAGATGTTTCGGATTATCTTTTCCTATTACTATATCTTTTAAGTCCAAATACACATTTCACATTCTCATTATCTCAATTAAATCAGCACATATCACTACCTTTTACTCACTTAAGCATTGCAACTGAGAGTGCTAAAAAGTTTTGTAAAAATAAATAAAACACAGGGTCCACGCCACAGGGGGGGCCAGGGGGCCATGGCCCCCCACTTTTTTGCTAAATTTTTTTTTGCTTAAAATGTTTTTTGGCTGAAGTCACAGTTATTAACTTGTTTTTGAGTTCTGAAGATGCAGTTTCTGTTATTGGGAAGAACTTAAAAGAGAGGGGGTTTT
>JAAAKL020011454.1:2190-13640 GCA_010016065.2 Carybdea cf. marsupialis auct. non (Linnaeus, 1758) | reverse complement strand
CTTATGTCGCTACCTTTGTTGCTAACTTTGTTGCTAACTTTGTTGCTAACTTTGTTGCTACCATTGTTGCCACCTTATTGCTACCTTTGTTGCTATCTTTGTTGCTATCTTTGTTGCTATCTTTGTTGCTACCTTTGTTGCTACCTTTGTTACATACGCTAACAACAAGACCTTATGTCGCTTATAAACTACAGATTTGCATTCAAATGTTTCGCTGGTTGGTGAACTTGCTAATGGATTACACTGAAGTGTAACTTCATTGTGTTATAAATAGGAAACATTTGACAAAGATTTGTAATGACTAAATTACTCTTCTTGCTCAATATCGTCAGTAAAAATGTTACGATCAAAATCGTGAACAAATGTCATTCGAAAGTTTGTAATTTCCATACTAAAGCCTATATAAGCACAACAATTTTATCAACGTAGCAAAATTGAAAGTGCCTTCGGAAACCTTTTGCAGATTTCAAGGGTTGCTAATAATGATAATAATTCTGATAATATCAATAATGCTAATAATGCCAACAATGCCAATAATGCCAATAACGCTAATAATGCCAATAATGCTATTAGTATCAATAATTCTAATCATGCTAATCATGCTAATCATGCTAAAAATGCTAATCATGCTAAAAATGCTAATCATGCTAAAAATGCTAATCATGCTAATCATGCTAATCATGCTAATTATGCTGATATAATCTTCTAATAACTTCAATTCCATTTAGTCGTTTGATTCTATTGTTAGCATTCTCACTGTTGTTGCCCGGCAAGTTCATTGGGGACAGCGGGATTTCTAAGTAGATTTACAAAGCAAAGCAAACAACAACAACAACAAGAATAACAATAAAGAGGATTAAGGAAGAACGACTACATTTCAAATAGTCACAGATCGCTGGGTCAGTCAAATCCTTACGTCTTCTGCAAAATCTAAAATATGATGAGCAAAAGGCCACTTCTGTAAGTTTATCTAATATTCTCTCGTTGCCCAGTTTGTAGTTTTGTAACAATTTTTTAAACTTTACTATGTCGGCAGAGAAAAATCCAAGTTCTTTCTAGGATCGATTACATCATTTTGGCGATCCTGGTACTTATTGACTTTCTAATTTCGCGAATTTTCTAAATTAGTTTCAAAGCAAACGGTTAACTCTAACACAGTTAGAGTATTGTCTCGAATCAAAGCGATATCTGGCCGCAGGGACGTAAATAGTTCGGCTAGATTTTTGTCAACAGGAAGGTCAACAGATTAATAAAGGCCCCCCTTGACTGTAAAAGTGAGGTGATTAGCAGTGGTCTTCAAGACGTTGTTTTGTCTCCATAGATATCGCCCATCTGTTGCAGTAGAGGAACGATTGCTGAGGACGTGATGTTGAGTTCCAGGGAAGAGAGAACAAAGAGAACAGACATTTGATGTTATTACATTCCAGACTTTCAGATTTGCGTTTGTGGGCAAGCTGAGAATGAGGCGTTTCCTACAGAAAGAGAATATGTTTGCCGGAAGTGTGCTCGAAACATTTTGGCACACTATCATCCGACTTATAGGACGGTTAGAAATCTTACCAAATTGTTTTGTTTGTTTAATTGACAGAAATCTGACCAAATTGACCAAATAGCCTCATCTACTTTCCTGATGACGTTCTCCCGGTTCTGGGGTGAGTTCTGAGACCTGCTCTGACAAGATCAATGAGTCAGCGCAAACATTCGCCGAACTCGAATTTCTAAATACAGTCGAACCTGTCTATAGCAGACATGCTAGATAGCGGACACCTGGTAATAGCGGACACATTTTCTAGGAACAGGCCGAATCATGGTCAAACCCTCATTGAAATACTTCTATATAGCGGACAGTTTTATAGCGACACTTGTTACAGCGGACACATTTTCTCGGAACCGTGCAAACATTTGCCTTAGAATTTACCTGTGTATAGCGGATATTCGTATTTTACTCCTATTCAAGCCCCCCTAGCACTATGGCTTCGTGGTCGCTGAGTTGTCAGAAGAATATAAACCGATAAAATTCATGAGACAGTAAGTATTTTTTGAAAAAGTGACTTTTTCAAACCCTCCTAAACTTGTAAAAGCCTTAGTATTGAGGTTTATTTATGAAATTTAAAACACTGTTGTGAATAAATGTATTATTTTGTTCTTCTTTTTTTGGCGATATTAGGAAAATTGATGAATTAGGATTAGTTAATTAAGATCAATTGATATAGGCAGATATAGTTGAAAACCTCTATAAGCGGACACCTGGTAATAGCGAAGGATGATTCTATGGGTAATCTGGCAGAATAAGTATCAGTCACTAATATAGCACTAGAGCATGTTGTCATACGTCATTTTAATCCAAGTCATACCAGTTTAGAATTTGTACGCTGTTGGAAGGTTTCAGTGAACGGTATACAAGATCAACCTTTTAAACATGTTGTCACATATTATAGCATATTGTCCTATCCTTAATAAGTTTCAATATACTTTACTCGTTATTGACATTTCAATTTTGAGCTAAAAACTAACCTTAGAAACTTTGTTGATACTTCCAGAACTCGTTGCTGAATCGGCACTTCTCGAGAGCGTATTTATCGCGCCTAGGAAAGGTCACGTGTTATGTCATACCAAAGTCCATGTATGAGGGACCTGGCCAACTGTAAAGTATTTTAATGGACGTACCAAGTGGAGAACTAAACCATTTCCACTTTCCATATCTAAGGACTACAAGATCACAAACCCTACAACGTCTCAGATGATACTTTCATTCTTGACATTCATAAGTTACAAAGCTATTATAATTTGACTTAATTTGGATTCGAACTTGGAGGAGGCCAAGTAGAGGGAAAGCTAATTGCAAGTTTATGCCGCTGAAAGTTCCCAAATAACCGTTTTTCCATAAACATTTTAGTATAAAGGTGGTTGTTGCAATGTCATGGTGTACTTATTTATGCCACAGCATTTTTCAAAGGAATCGGAGCTTGTTTGCTGTAGTGCACATAAAGGCCTTTTGGCTCTCCCTCCATACTGAGACATTAATAGCCGTATAAAAGAGCGAAATACAAATCAATGGCAAAAGTATCAAATTCCCCTACAAATAGAATGCATTTCATGAGAAAGTCTTGTTACAATCAGAAAATATAATGTCATGGTGATATGATTGACAGGAGGAATGGAAACAACCGTGACCGCGAAAACTGCACTCTTATGATAGAGAGAAGTAAAGAGCTAAATCGGAATAACTAATTCGCACAGCTGGGGAAAGCAATTTTGTCTCACCTATTAACTGCAGTCATTAATGCACAGCTTGTACTATTATGCTACACTCTACAATATTCTGACCAGAGAAATAAGTACAAACATGTTCCAGATAATATCTCTTAAAAGAAACTGCAGAAATTTACGTTTTGTCTGTTTTATGATACTCAAACTCTACAATGTACTTTGGAAACAACTAAATAAGACACACTCCGAATAACAAAACGGAATCCAATCTCCGAATTAACCTGTAAGCATTCATGCAGTGTTTATCCTACAACGCTAAACTCTACATTGTACGTAGAATTCAGCTATTAAAATGCAACAACCTTAGCTTCTCTCAACTTAATAGCAGGCCATTTTATAAAACTACAGCTGTACTGACCTTGACGTCTTTTACTCTGTTTGTTTTGCAATTGTATGCGACGATCTCTGGTACCACATGTTTGGTGAGCTATGCCATCTAACTTTAACTTTTTGGTAGTTCTAATATAGTCCTATTATTCTCTTAACTGGATTCAGACTTACGCTCTAGAACGTACTTCTGCTACTATCTGCTGAACTAATTACTACTGTTTGCTAATATGATTATAGTTGTCCTCTCCACGCTTGAGAACAGGATGCATTGGACGTCACAAAAAGGCTCTATTCAAAGGATCAGTGTATCCAATTATTCATGCCGTCTTCTGTATTGTCACGTTTTATTACACGCGCTTTCAGGCAGCCATTATACGCATCGAGATTTCAGGTAGGTAAAAAATTACAGTATCGATCTACTCACATAGTTAGTGTGCATTAATAAGATGTTATCAGCGGTTTGGTAGGTGTAAACCCTATAAAAACAGTGCTTCATTGAGTTTACCACTTGTATGGCAGCTTAAACCAGACACCAGCAAACAAAAGGGATAAGATAAGTATTATTGTGGTGTCCCATCATTGTCTCACTAGAAGGATTAGTCTTGTTAAATGGATAATGAAAGTTTTAGATGCCCTACTTGTGTTTTTAAAGTGTTATCTCTAGTAACATTTTATTGGGAAAGATTAACCGTTGAGGAACAGTTCGTCACTGGGCTGACCACTTAATGGCAGTTTATAACTTCCTTCCATAAAGAGAAATTGGATTAAAAACTTTGTGGTCACATGTCCTTGTTCTAGCTCTGAAAGTCTTTCTTGTCATCAGAATGTTTATACTCTACCGTTGGCTGCATTAAATTCTTCAAACTCTTTTTAGACGTTTGTGTTTAAGACATTACATTGCTAGAATATGCCATGATAAATCAGCGCTCTCCTGAATGTTTTGGATTTCGTGATAACGGAAAGCATAATGGCGCTGGTTAAGTTGCAACTTTATAGATCCTGACTGAAGTGTTAAATCAAGTTTTTCCGAAGGACATAAATCTGAGAGTCTTTGATAGTTTACTTAAACTGTCACAGTTTAATCAGTAAGTAATCGAAATTCAGTCAAGAGAAAAGGTCAATGCTAACACACTCATTGTTTCCTTTGGTTTACACTTGCACTTCAATCTAGGACACATAAAACATAATGTACAACTTAATAAGAAATTACATATTTTCGGCTTCAATAACTTTATAGCAACCCTAGAGGTCTTCTGTCCACTCGACAACCTCTATCCAAATCCGGCTTCCACTTTGATAAAAGGATATACGCACAGAGCTACGTCGTCTACTATTTCCGAACAATTCCTGCAAGCATTCGAAATTGCAGCTTAGTACACAGCAGATTATCAATTCTTCATCTGGGAAAATACTTTGACGACGCGTTTGGTATTATAGATAAAAAGAGCACGTACGTCTTGTAAGGTTGAGTTAACCACAATAACTCCAACATCCAATAAATTGTGGAGAGGGGAGAATGCAGAATAATAGCCTATCTATATGCCTTGCAATTACCAACTTACGCTTTGCCGATGATATTGATGGACTGGCAGGGGAAGAACAAAAACTTGTCAATCTGTATGACCACCTGGACAGATCCGCCACTGCTTGCGGCATGGAAATCAGCACGGAAAAGGCAAAACTAATGACAAACAACACCAGTGGCATCAGCGCGGAAGTCAAGATCAGAGGAAAGAAGCTCGAAACAGTCCAGCGTTTCAAATACTTTGGAGCAGTCGTTAGTGACGAAAGATCTAAGCCCGAAGTCCTTGCCAGAATCGCACAGTCAACTCAAGTGTTGATCAAATTAAGACCAATCTGGAAGGATACAAGATCTCAATCTGCTCAAAAATCAGGCTCATGCGCTCGCTAGTAAGCTCTTCTTTCTTATATGCTTGTGAGTCTTGGACCTTAATAGCGGATCTCGAAAGAAGAATACAGGCAACAGAGATGAAGTGCTTTAGAAAGATCTTGAACATCTCCTGGAGGGACCAGGTGACAAATGAGGAAGTGCGAAACAGGGTGAAACAAGCAATCGGGCCCTATGAAGACCTCCTAACCACCGTCCGAAAGAGGAGACTCCGGTGGTACGGACATGTGATAAGATCTGAAGGGCTGGCAAAACCGATCCTGCAAGGAATAGTCCCAGGCAGAAGAATAAGAGGCAGACAGAGAAAGCGGTGGGAGGCAACATCCCAGAGTGGACAGATCTGACCCTGCCTGAGGCAATGAGGAAAGCAGAACACCGTGCCGATTGGAGAGAAGTGGTTGACAAGCCATCAATGGTGCCCCTACGGTCGACCAGACTAAGGGATGAGCAATTAGTTAAGATGTATTGCTATAGAGCAAGCCATATTATAGATTTCCTAGCATCATCCAAAAAAAACGCACACCGAGTAATACGTCAACTACACGTGAGGACTCAGTCGGATAATCTGTAAATCACGTCATTCCTTGGGAAAGCAAGAAACACCATCTCCAATCCTGTTTATATTAAAAGGAAGAAAAGCACCTGAAAATCGATTACTATAAAAATGAATACTGTGGAAAAGCATATAAAGAAACTTAAGCAGATCTCGTTTCCAGCCTAAGAAGAAAACCGACAGCCGTTATAATGCATTTTTGCATTGGCCTTCCTTATGTCGAAGCAACAGTGGAGCCAACCAAATAATCCCTCTAAAATATTATATACGTTGTTCCTTTCTTGACAGTTTCCAGCCAGTAAGACCAAAGGGATCCCATCTCACCACATGATAATAAAAACATTGCTACCAACAATACTGCAATGACTGCTTTGCATCCTATGAACGGGAATGCAAGACTTTTTTATGTCAAAGAGCACGTTGAAGAGAAGCTGGAAAAGAAGACACAAGATTACCGAGCTCTATTAGATACAGGGTCACCATATGAAATAGCCTAACAAGACGATGCTAAGAATGGAAGTAATATAATAAAAAGGTTTAAAAAACCTTCACAACATGGAAACGTTATCAATGATATGTTTTACGCACTTTAACTATATGGCTACCAACACAAGAACAAGAAGTAAAGCTAGCACACATTCCGCATGCCTCCATATGAATTTCACAGTCATGGCCAACGTCTACACGCAAACACGATGAAGACGTGTTGTCAGAACCAAGTAGTTTTAAAATTGGAGAAGTATCGCTCGAAACGGTAGAAACATGTATATAACTCGACTTTTCCCCTTCTTTATTCCGACAGTCTGAAACGTAGAAATCGGATAGTAGTAGAGAAAAACTGAAATCAGTAACAGTATCCCACTTAGAGCAAAGTTTCATCCAGCGTATATAAGTTCAAAATGTCTGTTGGTGGTACAAAACAATAAAACTGCACAAAGCAGCAAAAACATTTTAGTACTGAAAAGCTTTTTTCGTCTGACACTCCTCAGAGTATAAAATCGTCAGAATTGAGATTGAGAGGAAATAAATAAAAATTGTACCAAACTGTTTTTTGAAAAAAGCCAATCAGAAGTCTTACTGCTAGCTTGGTGTTGTTTTGACCAGTCAGTTTCCGTGAAACTAAATGACTAACGGAAAAGGCCCCATGAAAAGATACATCAAAGCAAGGAAACCGTTTCTTTCTAGACAAAAAGAATTTGGATTTTCATTTTGCCTTTTCGGTTAATCATTAAGTTGCACAGACGCTTTTCAGTACTAAAATGTTATCGCTGTTTCTTGCAGTTTCTATCGTATTTAAATTGTGATTCAAGTAGTCTGCGAGTGGAATTTGTTTTGGTACAAAAGTCACTCATCAGAGAAAGTATATCAAATCAATGTGCAGTTTTTCTGAGCATTTGAAATCAGAAAAAGTATTTGAGCAAAAGCAGCGATGACGTTAAGTCCTCACTTCATCAAGAGTCATAAAAGCTTCAGAAACATAAAATGAGGTGTCAAAAATGTATAGAAATGGCTTTACTTGTAAAGATTCGGGTTTCTTTATTGTATCGGGCTGTTCAAAGAGTCACGCTTCTATTTGTAAGCGTAAGATGTCGAAGCAATCACAAAAGACATCGCAACAACTGCAGTGAAATTTTATGACTCTGTACCTACAACATACGTCCTTTCCGCATTCAAACCATATTGGTGGTTAGACTACAAGTTCAAAATCGTAGAGACAAAATCACAATTGCATGCACGTTGATTGACATTGTGAAGATTCTTTAGGATTTGTCATATAGACATCTCTGTTGTATTGACTCTTGAAATCTGTTAAATTATATCCCTAGGTATAACGTAATACTTAAAGTACAAGAGTGAGACGTATACATGCTGGCCAACTATCAATTAATCATATATATGCTTGCCAATTTTCCATCTCATAAACACGGTTATTCGTTCTCGTTGAATAACAAAAATGGACACAAACCTGATGATTACAATTATTTCTACGTAAGGCTTTTATCAATGAAATTTCATGAAAAAATTCATTCAAAATCTGTTGGCTAACATTTTTGCCAGCGTCAATCTTGCCACTTTAAAATATACTCTTTAAATGTAACCATAACATTTGGATGAAACTAATACATGCAAATTATAAGTCATATTCACCTAGGTATACTGTATTTTAAAAAGATGAGGGGATGCTTGTGGCAGGGGAAGATCAAAACTTGGGCATAGCTAACCAGTCAAGTAACCACCAACATGATACTTTGATAAGTACTCTTTACTAAAGGAGACGAATACTGTATTACTTTTAATAAGGGCATCCATCTAGTTAACGTCATCCTCTAATTTGCCCCCCCCCCTCTTTCTCCTACATTAACTATCTCATAACTGTGAAGACAGAAATAAGGTGAGTTATTCACCAGAAAAACATTCTATTTTCTGTTAAGTGTATAATCATACAAATTATGTGGATGGATGTTATAATATCAAATTGGAATAAACATTACCTGAAAGTTGAATGTGAAGTTTGTAGCTAAGAATGTTTGCATCCTTAATCGTTCCCAACTATCAATTATTCATCAAATATCTCTACTTTGTAAGGAACTTAAGTTTATTACGTCATTACGCTCAAGGCATTTGACATCGCTTCAATTGATACCGATAACATGGGACGGCATTTAAATGGCAATTTTGTAATATAGAAACAAGCATTGTTAACATATCAGACCCAAATCGAAATTCAATCCCCGAATCTCCAGTACAGGGTTACTGCTATCCAACTGTACTTCTGAAAAATGGAGGAAGAAATTGTGGTAGTTAGGGGGAAAAAGGGATCTGACGTTATTAATTCCCCTGTAGAGGAATGCAAAGATTTAATAGATCTGGAAGTAAACAAATGTCTCTAAATGTGGCAGATAACAGTTCCACAGTTATAATATGGGGCAGAACAGACTACCTCTACAAAGAAAGTAGCCGTCTTGACAATGAAAGGGTCTATCCCAAAGTAGAAGGTGATCCTATCAACGTTATCTCTGATAGCATAAATACCGTCACCGAGAGTATTGTTGCTGCGAATGACCTTTTTAAAGACGCCCTAGATTACTTTAAGGTCGATAACCCCAAGTTAGGTATATATTTTTTCCTTCCCCACATCTATAAGAGGTTACACTATATTCCAGGCCACCCCATGATCTCTAGCTCAGGATATTTCACTGAAATTATTTATTGGTTTGTTGACCAACACTTTAAGGCATATATTCCTGACAGAAACAACCTTTAAAGAAAATTAGTAACATGAAAGACTTATCAGACAACAGCACTCTAGCAGAACTTTGTATCAAAATAAAACATGAAGAAGAATCTGTTGCTAAACGTGAAGCACTTACCTGCAGAGCAGATAACTCTGTCTTTTACAGATATGCTGTTAAAACTGTCAAAACTAATTCTTTCTACAAACAAGGTGGGAAATCTATGAGCAAATACGAGGGACAACTATGGGTACAATCGTGGTACCCTCTTACGACGTCATCTTTAGGCAGGCCTAGAGAACAGGGCAATAATAGACTACAATTCAGATACTTTTGGACTGATATAGATATATGTTTTTCTTTATTTGGCAGGGGGGGTCAAGAGTCATTTACCTCGTTTTTTGAACATCTCAATGCCCTTCATCCCTAAATCAAATTCACTTCTGAATAGTCTAGAACGCGCATAAATATTTTTGACGTCACGATGGTGAAAGTAGGATCGGTTTATCAGTCAGTTTCTCTGTAAAGCCTAACGACCCCAATTAAAATCTCAATGTTGATGTCATTCATCCGACAGACAAAAAGCCGTCACGAATAGCCAAGCACTACGCCTGCGCAGAATATCCTCTGAAGATAAGAGTGTTGAAAGCGTTGCAAATATTGCTAAAACGTTGATCCATCAGATCAATTAAAACATAATTTCGAATCAAATTATCAGAGTCCGAGCCGAGGTTAGGAATTCTGTGCTAATTATTAAACTTGAAGATCAGTAGAAAAGTTGGGATGCTCTAGTTTTCTCCTACCACCCATACCTGAATGCAAAGGTCTATGACAATACCCTTCCGAGCGACTCTACCATTAGACCTTATCTATGAAAAGACCTCTTACCATTAGACTGCACAGTCAACCGTTAGTCGATAGACACTCACTACTAATGCACCTTGACCCCTTCTACACATTCTTGCTTACTTCCCAGCTAATTTCTTTATTTCACTTTTTAATGATTTAATACTGAGTTGAAGAGTCACATGATAACATCTGGGTACTGTTTGGTTTTTGTCTCAGCTACGATGCGCATTCGGTTAAGTGTCGTTTTGCGTCTTTAATAATCTTTTAGGCAGATACGAATACATTTTATGTTACTTTCTGTTTTAAGAATTCAGGATCATAATGCTAAGCTAGACGTGGTATTTAAGGCGGTTAAATAGCATGAGGTGAAAGAGTTCGAAATATTATGGGAGCCTTAGAGACGCTATGATTAAGTTCAAGGGTAGTTTTTGCTGCTTGTACTAGATGACTTTTATTATCAGTATAGTACAATGAAAAAGTGATGAGATATATCTTAGGATACTTTTGACATCTGCATCTGTGCGGTAAGAAATGATTTATAAGGTCATTAGATCCTTAATGAGCGAGGAATAGTGTAATGCCCATTGCGGTTGTGAACTTTAAAGAAGAAGACAGCAAATGATATAATCAACGAAACCTTTTGTGGCTTGCGAAGCTATGCACTAACCCTTCTTGTAATATGTATATAAGGCATTCCCACGAATAATAGGGAAGAGGCGCTCGCAGTTCCCAACATAATTAATAATGCAGTAATCACAGGGGGGGGCAACAGCCCTCCGAATTTTCAAGGTGATTGAATACTTTAAGAGAGTTTGTCTTTTCCTGACATTGTATTTGAAACATTGAAATCATTTGGGTAAAAAACTGTGTAGCCCCCACCCCAATAAATATTTGTATTGTAAATGATTAATTTGTAGATGCCTTTCACTATGGTATGAAACGTCGTAAGGTTGATTGTTCTCAAGGCATATTAAAATGAGAGGATTTGAATAGGTACACCTTGAAAAAATAAGCGGGATCCGAGCCGTGACCATCGTAAGCTCAGTGTGTTGTCATACCAATAATGGGATAGATAATAGATTATCCTCCTATCCAATCGTGGTCATTAACATTAGCATCTACGAAATTTTGGAGACCAGACTTTCAGCACCATGTGACTTGCCTATGTAATGACAAACATCCAACCAATCAATCTCTCGGAGGGTTTCATCACAAGTGCATTGCATCAACACCATGTGACTTGCCTATGTAATGACAAACATCCAACCAATCAATCTCTCGGAGGGTTTCATCACAAGTGCATTGC
>JAAAKL020011453.1:0-13640 GCA_010016065.2 Carybdea cf. marsupialis auct. non (Linnaeus, 1758) | reverse complement strand
CTGTTGTTGTAAATGGTCGTTTGTACTTTAAAATTTATTTTAAATTGGGGTGGGGGGGGGGGCACTCGTTTTCGCTTCATACTACCTGTTGGATTAGCATCCTCAAACCTACGACTGCGTCAATATTAAGTTTTTGTATTGTTTTACGGAGACTATATCTTCTTGACTGGACCTATCATTTCGGTAGTTCCTCTTGATGCCCTTGAGATTGCCTCTTAATCTTGTACTTTTTACAATTCTAAGAAATATGATATGAAAGACATTCGTTTGTAAAGTGGTGATAAAGAGAACTGCTTGCTATTAGATACAACAAAGCAAAAAATACCTAACGTATAGGACAGCAGCTGCCTTCGTACCATTGTGCTAAATGCTTGCAAATTGCATATTTTTTGACTCTTGGACTGTCAAGATCGTCGTCTTGTACGCTAGTGACCGGTACTGGTGTGAATACGATTGGGTCTTTCCGTACCCGTTGTCCATCGCAAAGTTTAAGATGTATGCAAACCTTTTGGCACAATAGATTATGATATTTCCAAGTAATTTTCAAGTTAATAAATTACTGCAATTATTGTACCACATTCGTTTTACCAATTCAGTCATAGGAATACCTATTCCTTACGCCTGGTATGATCCAATATTGTCTATATTATCAATATCATCGTCAACTTCAATATTACAGGCTTATCTTGCTTTCATAAGTCTAATGCCTCAGGATAGATGTTCACATGTTGCCTCCGTGATCAGATTTCTTAGGCTCTCAAGAACCACTGCTATTCAATGTTGGTTTGGAAGGTCTGTCAGTAACATTTTCGTTCCCATAGCTTATATGCTCGTACTTTTCATTTTCTGTAGTGCACAACACATTCAGGACATAATTGGTGCATCAAAGGATAAGTTGGAAATTGATGGTGATGATATTCAGAAGAGGCCCCGACGCAAAATTACTCCGGACCTACTTCCTCCAGGTATGTATTATGCAAAATATGAATGAGGACTTCTCTACAATTTAATACTTTGTAATCCTGCACAAAACCAGGTATTGACCAAGATGAATAACTCGTGACGCTGGAAATCTATTTCTGTTCTTGCCAGAACCAAACGTTCAACGTTTAACTATGGATACGGTTACAAATTTTGTGAAAAATTCCTCGCTATTATTTCCTTGGCTTCTTCAGTTCCAGTGTATTTAGTCCCGAGAGCCCATAAAATCTATTGCTAAGAAGAATAGAAATTTTTGACAGTGTGTGAAACAATTGCAAGTATTTCTCTACTTCTTCTGATTGTGCTGTTCTTTTCTATGTTCTAGTCTACTCTGTTCTGTACTCGGCTCGACTCTACCCTACTCCTTACTCTATACTGTACTGTACACTCTATCCTCTATGCTCTACTCTACTTTATACTCTACTCTATTGTAATCGACTCGACTTGACTTGACCCAAATCGACTCGACTCGACCCGACCCGACCCGACCCGACCCAAACCGACTCGTCTCTGCTCTAATTTGTGCACTGGCGCCATTTATTGTCTTCTAATATTCTTCACTTTATCTTCCATACCTTACTTTACACAATCTATATCAATCTATCCTACTATAAATTTGTATTTTGTCATTGCTTGATTTCATTCACTTCTTACAGATCTTGAGGAAACGCTAGCCGATTTGGACAGATGGCCAGAATCCGCAATGTGATGTCGGCGGTCAATAGCAGTATTGCTACCTTTTGCATCGCTACCGCCGATGCAAGGGTCATAGAACCACATTCCAATGTTGAGTTTCATGCACAAACAGCAGTAATTGGTGAATTGGCTTGTAATCGTATTGTAACAAGATCAACATAATTTTGGAAGTGCACTCATTAATTAGCTGCTGCTGAGACGATAATGTGCAGGATTAAGGACATTGCTTTGGCACTTTTTGACGAAAAAATATACATGTATAGCAGAGCATGAATGGCCCCAGTACAATAGAGGGCAAAGAACTTCATCAATCCTTTAAGGAATATGTAAATTATCGATACTAACAAGCAAAGGGCAGTGTTGGCATAGCTAACACTTTCATTAGTATTATGTAAACACAGCTTAATAAGTTTTCATGAACTTTCCAATGCATAGATGTTTTCAAAGCAGAGCACCTTGATTGATCGCTTGATTGACACATACTCATTGTACAGTTGAAAGTTACGTATCAAATCATCGTCTTACCACTGTCTATGTTGGCTTCACATTGGTATAGCTCTCAATCGATAGAGGGCCTTTGTCGTAATTTTGATGTAAAACGCGCATAGTTGATAGTCGCTGTCAAAGCAAAGGCAACCAGCAGGCTTTCCTGTTATACCCTTCGTTTTCACTCGCCTGCTTCTCTTGTGAAGACTACGGTAGCTTTCACAGTAGTTAATCGATGTAGTTTATACGATAATATTTCAAGGCATGAAATCAGTACAACTTTACCCCTAATGATGATTTGAAAAAATTAGGGGTGCGGGTAATACGCCTTTTCTCCATCTCTGGAGAGGTGCGGGTAATACGTCATTTCTCTATCTCTGGAGAGGTGCGGGTAATACGTCATTTCTCTATCTCTTGAACTACAACGATATACTTTTCATTTGCACGCTTTTGGCGAGTAGCCATTGTCCTACATCAATAATGAACTTACGTTTCAAGAAGCAATGAAAAAGCTTAAAATGCAAAATGTTAGCAAACCTCAAGATGTTGCTTAAGAACCATACACGATGCATCCTCTGTTATCCATTTACGTATAAAGGGAGAAAAATTGTATTTGATAACTATTTGAACGACGGTAACTGTTGCACTATATTACGTTGACCGTATCTTTGAACCACTAACCATTTGAGCAACAGCAAAGTTGCCACACTTCCACTGTAGTTCATTATAGGTTTGTAAGAAGACAGACGTTATGAATGACGAAAATTTGTAATCCACAATTTTCTGAACTTTTTGACGAAGGTTAACCATCTCGATATATTTCACATTTAGCTAGTTCATTTTATGCAAGGCTGGACTGTACCATGAAATTCAGATAATTTCTGTAATAAAAACGGGCCCAGATATTACCATAATTGTGGCACCAGCATTTTATTTTGATCTCGTGTAGTTTAAAGGAAACTATGTGTTAGGGGAAGAAAACAAAGATTCCAGATAGATAGTTAAATGAGAAATCAAACCGGTGGTCAGTACATTGCTTGATCAAACACATTCTTGGTAGTAGTAAAGCGTATTGCAGCATGACCTAAGATCTTGAGTTCACTTGCTGTGTCTTTTATGACGCAAAGCCTATCACGTCTAATTTAATATAGAACTCATTAACCCAGGGTACTAAATCTAAAATGATCTTTCTTGTTTATAGCATTGTCTGAAATGTAGTTTCTTTTTGGTATATCATCCGTTATTGTTTGGCCATGTATCACCTTATCAGAAGTAATCTATCTTTGGAGGAAAAATACAGTGACCGAACCGATTCTTATGGCCATGAAGATGGGTATTTATCATTAATATCAGGCTTGTTTATCAGAATTATTCTAGTTGATCGAACTAGATTTTCAATAAAGAAGCAAATCAGTGAATCATGTTAATGGGTGATTGACCAGTTTGTAGGTGGTTACTTGATGGAGTATTTGTCATAATGGCGGCGTTGTGCTAGAAATAGTCTTGACGTGATTGGTACAAACTAAAGGTAGCCAATGATATTAAACAAAGTAGGAAAATATGCGTGTCTGTTGAAAGAAGCAAGAAATTTAATTATGCAATCCATTAGCCGTACAATTTATACCTAACCACGCACTGACGTAATATAGGGGTTACTTACTGTTAGAAACGAATGAATTAGTAAAGCGATATCCTATATGTATGAAACGTTAGATGTTCATTTTTTAAGCAAAAAAATATCGAATACTATAAAAAATGTTGCAGCTTTTCAAACTTACATGCATTATCTGTTTCATTTTCAAGGCTATATTTTATAGTATTTTTTACGAAATGTTTGTTAGATAAAAGACAGGAAATCCAGACAATTTGGCAACGAAACGTTGGTGGTTCTTAAGATATCAAACAACATTCACAGCCCCTAACTTAAAGGATACCATCCCCCCTCCGCCTCCAACGTCCTCCCGCAATAGAAAAGAATGCAAGTGCAATCTTTGTCTTTAACTACGATCCCAAAAGGCCATTACATTGTGTGAAGTTTGTCTATACTCGCCATGAAACCTGAAGGTCAGAGAACGTTCATGTACGTAATACGAATCCAGCTTTTATGTCATCAAGTACAAAAAGTGATTAATTTTTTGAGCAGATCTTAGATTGTATGCGTTAACACAACTTAACAATGTTACTGTAGACCATTCGCTGCGGCATAGGTTTTATCAAAACAGGGCATTTAACGTGCCGAAAGGAATTTTTTCTGTTTAATGTCAGTGTATACTCCATTTTGGCAGTCAGCTAGTGTGTCAGTACTTCTGCCCCGCAGCTACCACGTTCTTAACAATACCTTTCACAGTCTTGCAGTTTTGTAATCAACAGTTATGCTTTTCAATGTAAACAAATGACATATTATGATATCATTTTGTGCCAGTTACTCAGTTCTATTGACTAGATAACGGAAGCGTGCCATGAAAAGAATGGAACGTCGTTAAATTACCTTACCTTGCTAACATGTTCCCAACTGTGTCAGCAAAGGACAAATGATTTACAATTTGAGTAAACTTTTAGGCGTCTAGACATTGATTCCTAACCTTCTCTGGATTTTCACCCCTCAGTGATCAAATAGCTCCATCGTCGCCCCCTTTCTATAACTATAGAGACAATACAGCAAACTTTGAACTATTGTCATAGTTCAAATATCACGTGTTTGTAGTAGTTTTATGTGTATTTTTCAGTACAGTTTTTCGAAGTTAAAGTTCAATTCCTCGTTCTCATTGTGATGGTTTGCATTGATAGTGTAAGGAGAGTTTCCTGATTTCGGGTGTAAATTCAGACAGCTATAGGCGCAAGCATGTCTCCAAAAACAATTTCACCCCTAAGGAGGCAATATCGCGCTTATGGAGGGGATAACGCCCACGCTAAGAAACACTGTTCTAAGATTAGGCCAGTAAAGGATGATTTTTCTTGTTGGTATTGATCCTTTTGAAAGTAGGTCAGCAAATCCAGAAAACAAAATCTTCCCACTGTTATTAGCTGACTTGATATAATTTTAGAAATGCACCCAACATTGCATGTATGTATCAAATCAGTTTTATAACTGTGTGTTTTGGATTTGTGATGGTCACTATATGTCACGAAGGTGAGCAGGGAGCTGCAGGTAAAAATCGGTTACAAATAATGTACTTTAATGATTCTGTAAGTCTGTATTAACCAGGCAGATTTGTTGTTCATTGCGCCCAGGTTTCCTACAAGTACACGAGTTTAATGTCTATAACTGTTCAGTGTTTGATATTTCGAATGCAAATGTGTAACCTACGTAATTTATTTATGCAGTAACACCAAAAGGAGTTAAATGATGTAGTTAGCTATTTATGCAGGAATTGTATAATTCCTTGGACTAGAAATTAATTGATACACAGAGGCATTTTTATGTTACTGTATTAGAAAGTGTAGTTTTTCGCGTGATTCGTATCAAATGTCTTTTACTAATGAAACTAAAATCAAAGCAAGAAGGGTAAGAGTCCTTGTTTATTGCTTCATTGTGTATGGGTGCTTTGACATAATTGGTACTGCACAGTTCACTTTTGCTGTTTAACGACTTCACTGTGACATGTATTGGCATTGGATATCTTGTAAAAGTTCCTTTCCGTCGGTTTCAGAAGAGTTTTCAAAACAGTTGAATTTTTTAGTCAAGTATAAAGCTTTGCATCGTGCTCTTTTTTCTAAGATCCACTATTCTTGGATATAAACGCGAAAGCAGCACATATGCCAGTGATCTGGCACAACATTCAATCTGTAGGAAGCAGTCTGTAAGGCTTGATCTACTTCAGACAATGTACATAGTTTAGTTTGAACCATAAGTTTAGCATCACGGAGTTCACTTTTCTTGTACCTTAAAGCAGTGCCGAGAATTGGGATGATTTAGCTCTCACCAATAAATGTCCATCTTCATATAGTGTACAGTTTGCTAAATAAGATTTCACCGTAAGGAGTTCGGCAGGGGTTCCGTATCACGATCCTATTTTGTCTGAGATTATTACATTGCAATTACTTCCTTTATTTATTGATGTTGACAAAGCTAATGGCTGGATGGTGTAGAAGGGTCTTTGCATTATAGCTTTTTACGATTTAAATTTATATCGATTTTTGGGGTTCTGATCTTCCTCTCATCTAATGTAATTTTGCGTAATGCCAAGTTTTATGAAATCATAATTTAGATTAGAGTTAGATTAACCGATTTTTAGGATTTTTGTCTGTACGAGCTTAAACACGATTGTTGATCTCTGTATGAAGAAACAGGGGGAGCGTGATGTTGAACCTAGAATCCACATTAAGAGAGCGTATCAGGAGTGGATAAGAAGGCTTGTAAACATTTGTAACATGATAGTATATAGAGATTATGACCCAATTCGTAAAGTGGTTCAATAGTACGATCCAATTTTGTTTCGCCCAGAATTTTGCTAAGCACACACTCGTCAATGGTACCTAAAGCAACACTAAGAGTATGGTTTGCAGAGTTTAAACATACGTAACGTGTGTTGCCAAAGCATAGACGTGATGAAGTCGGATTAAGATCGTTATGCCTGGTTTCATTGCGCCTGGTCTCATCGTACCTAATTTCGTTGCACCGGGTTTCGTTATGCCTGGTTTTATCGTTTCTGATGTTGTGTGGCCTATTTTTATTGTAACGTGTCTAAATGTTGCTGATTTCTTAGTGCCTGATTTTCCTTTGCCTTATTTTATTGTCACTGTTTTCATTGTTCCTGATTTTATTGTAATTTGTTTAAATGTTGCTGATTTTTTAGTGCCTAATGTTGTTTCGACCAATTATATTGTCACTGTTTTTATCATTCCTGATTTTTGTGACTTGTTTAAATGTTCCTGATGTGTTAGTGCCTAATGTTGTTTCCACTAATTTTATTGTCACTGGTTTCATTGTTCCTGATTTTATTGTGACTTGTTTAAATGTTCCTGATATGTTAGTGCCTAATGTTGTTTCCACTAATTTTATTGTCACTGGTTTCATTGTTCCTGATTTTTGTTCTGCATGTTTTCGTTCCGCATGATTCCGTACTTCCTAATTTCATTGTTATTGGTCACATTGTGCCTGCGTTCGTTGTTCTTGATTGCCTTGTGAGATCAGCTCAGCAGCCTTTTGTTAAGCTTGCACTAGAGTGTGTTCGTTCAAAGGCAAGCTGAACCGACCGAAACGTATAGGATTTGGCTACAGAAAAGACTTAAACTGTGAACATTTGCAAGCAAACCAGAGCCATTCGGTATGTCTTGATTCAACTGTTTCGAAGACGGACGATGGAATGTACTTAATATTGTATATAGTAGGCTACCCACTCGTAAACCATGATGCATCCCGGTTTATATTTTAGCATTTACCAAGCTTCACAGAAGCAGTCATCAAATTAGGTAGTTTTATGGTTATTTTCGCTACAGGTTCTCTTTTGTAAGTTATTTTGCGTAAAACACGTGCAAATGCAGTGAACGCCGCCTCCTTTTCTTTTTTTAATCTTTTTCCTTCTCGCTGTCAAATTTGAAGTAGTAGATATATCGTACGTTTGTAACCTTTTTGCTTGGAAGAAAAAACGCAAGGAAATGTCAACTTGACTGACGTGAACATGTTGAAACGTAAATGCTCTTGTCAACTACGAATGTGCTCTCTGCCTAAATTTGTTGGGAGGGAAGTAAATGCCCGATTCAGGGAGGAAATCTCTTTGATTCAATTAATCCCTAAACCCCTTCCTCAAGCATTTGATTTGTATATACGGTTTGCGCTCATAAGAATTGACAACCGTCCGTGATATACGCATTTTGTGGAAGGGTAAAGGTAGGCTACAATCATGGACAATGAAATATGAAAGTTTCCCCAACCCCCGTTCCAAAATATTGTTCAGTTTGAAAACGAGCATTTTGGGCACTTGCATGTCAGACCTCCCTGCTGCTAAGGGGAGAGGTCTGGAAAACAAATAATACCATATCTGGACACCTTTTCATGTGGCAAGTGTCTTGCGTGATTTTTCTCCATTTTCACCGAAATTTAGTAGACATTTAACTTCTATTTGTCCATAATTGTAGATCATCAAACCCAAAAATTCTAACTAAAACAAATCAGTAGTCGAACCACGCAAATTCTCTCTAATATAGTTTTTCAAGCATCTTCCTTTCTCTACAGTATCGCTCTTCTGCTGTTTTGCTTCCTTAAGACTCCAGTCTTCTTTCTCTGCTCAATTTCCCAATCACCTTACTTTGCATTTTGGTAGATTACGTTGCTGTTATTCTCCGTTGTGTTTAAGGCTTCTGATAGCAGTTTTCTATTACTTTCGAATATTTGTGGTTGATGTCACCTTACAATTTTATGTCTAGAAATTTGATTTTAGTTGAGATAAGGTTTCTTTTACAGTCAACCTATGCGCGCACTGGCAGCTTTTCGCGATATCGTACTTGGTTAACTTGAGATAGGTCGTGCCCGACAAAAACAGTGGCAGAGAATCGCGAGAAATACAGTGCAGCAAATTTTATTAGTGTGGATCTACTACCTCCAACGTGTACTGTAATGTAAGGGTTTCTCCATTCCTCTAAACTCGTATAGCTCCATGTCAACAATTTTTACCGTTACCCCAGAATACACCCCCCTCTGAACAGTTAGGTAGGGGAGGGTATACAATGTGAATTAAAAATGTGTCTTAGTGGGGTCTTAATGTCTAGAACCCTTCGTCTCATAACATCACAATAGTTTGAATGCAGCTATAAAGGATATGTAAAAAATGAAAGCCGTTCTCATCCTTTTGCTACAGTTATTATCTTTGTGGAGGCAACCGAAAGTTTTGGGGACAGAAAATATTGTGGGAAGGAAGCGGTGCGAAGTACAAACCTCCTTGTAAAAAAAACACAATTGTTCCGGAACTGAAAAAGGAGCGAAGAGGAAAAATTCTCAAGGTTACTGTAGCTGAGGCAGTTTTGAAGTTCCGAAACAGAACTTTTGCAACTTAAGGAAAGGTTGTTTTGTTGGTAAGTCAAATTTCGAGTAGGTAAGCAATGCAAACAATACTTAGTAAAGATAATCAGGCAAGTACTGTTCTTTTGATAAAATGCAAGAGCGTCATAAACTACGTCAAATTCACCATCGTTAAAATGCAACAGGACTAACAACTGCCCAAATCACTATATTAAGAAGGTGAAATGAACGCGAACTGTTTAAAGATGAACTATATAATTACTCTCCGTTTATTATCTATCGCCTCCTATTTAGAGCACAATCATATAATTTCCCAAGGGTCACTTTATCACGATCCCTTTGTTTTAAATAATTTACAAATAATTCTAGCCCATTCTTACCAATGCCTTTTATTCCAACCAACCAACCGAATTATAAATTGGAGAGCAACATTAAACCAGTTACAATAACTTTGAGTTACGTATTGCTGAAGTATTGAATGTTGCGAGTATCAAAATTTGAAAATTTATTAAAAATCCAGTGTTAGAGGAAAAACATTTGCGAACTTGAAGGAAAAAGTCCACAACTCTTAAATCCAACAACTCGTAGTTGTAATAACTCTTAGTTCCAACAACTCTTAGTTCCAATAACTCTTAGTTCCAACAACTCTTGGTTCCAACAACTCTTAGTTCCAACAACTCTTAGTTCCAACAACTCTTGGTTCCAACAACTCTTAGTTCCAACAACTCTTAGTTCCAACAGCTCTTGGTTCAACAACTCTTAGTTCCTAACAACTCTTAGTTACAACAACTTTAAAATGACAAGTTTAGTAGGTAGCTCCGTTTAATGGAAAAGCTAATGCCTCAACTCAACAGGAGCAATGTTGATAAAAGCTACGAATACCATAGGGAAAAAGGCATCGTCATGGTGAGAGTTGTAATTTATCGCCTGATGCAAGCATCGTTTAAAATTATTTAAAAGGTGCCACAGATTTCATATTTGCTAAATTTGGAATATAAAGTGACTCTATGTTTGTAGCGCTAAATCGATAATTGATGCAGAGAATATTGTAGTAAAAGGTAAGAATGGTATTTGTTCAAAATCGCAGAAAATGTTATAGGAGGAAAGGCGGGAATGAATTGTTTGGAGTCATAGTTCAAAGCGCACGGTCTTCCATCGTTATCAAAACCAGCAATATAACTTCTTGCAAATATTACAAAGGTTTGGTGTAATTGATATAATTCTGTAATTTGATTCAAGCGATAATCAACAATTCCGAAAAATATTGGCGAACTTTCAAGGTTAGTTTAAGTCTCTGCATATTTCTGTGGCTGCGGTAAATTGCGTTTTTTTAGAAATCAGCTAAACTAGGGCGGTGGGGTAAAAACATCTCAGGATCAGTAGTCTATCTGATGGACAATTGAACGAAGAAAACAAAACTTGAACACAAGAATATGCTAAAGAGGCATAGCATCTGAAAACGCCTTACACTATCAGAAAAAGTCAAGCGCAATGGCAAGATCTCGGCTTCTTTTAGAAGGTTTCACAGACGAGGTGCATTTCTCATTTGAAAAGAACATTGGCATTATCAAGTGACTCGTCATGTGAAAGCAGCATAATGTCACAAATAGTGTTAACGGTTGTCGTAGTGAGATTTCATTTGACGAGTCTTTTTTGATCTGCCTTGAAAGCCGAGAAGTTAAGACATACATTACCTAGCTAATACCGTTACCAAAGAAGAAAATTGAAGCTCCTAGGCTTGTTTGATAAATGTCAAACTTGTCAATTTCTTAAACAACTCTGGTAACTTTCCTGGACTTCAGTGGCAAGCAGCACTGTTTATTTGGGTTTCTGTAATTTAAAACCCCGCAGTTTGTAACATATTCTGACCTTTATTTAAAGATGTTGTTAAAGCAATCTTACCAAGAATTAAGAAGAAAGGAAGCTCCTTAACTCAATATTCTTATTTTCATTTTACTTTCATATGCCTCCGCCAGTGATGCCAATCGAACAAAAAAAATCAGTCAAATACCTTTATGTACCTTGAGCTGCTTTGATGAATAGAAAACACTTGACTGTTTGGTTTTGAAGAGGCTTAAATGAAAATTTTTGGGTTAAGGTCTTCTATATAAAAATGATTTGGATCAGTTGGTGTCTCAACCCCACCAATCATGCAACAGTCTCCAAAGAATTGCTTACGGATACTATTTCCATAACCTTCATTCTGTATTTCCAATAGACCTGAGGGAGTCAGTTATGGACGAAACGTTGTCTGAAACATTGTTTCCTTTTTGGTGTATTTTTCCTTATTAACCGTCATTCCGCAAACGCCCTTCTTTCCTTCCTACAAGTTGCGCAACAATACTAACTAATGATAGAGATGTACAGCACTTGGCACGTGAGTCATGTCTTGAAGATATTTTTTAATTTTAGTGTGCAGTAGAGAAGAGAGGGTCCTAATTGCTAAATAAACCACTCGCTGCGACAAATTTGGCATTTGGTATTTGGCACGCAGTCAACACTAAGTGACTGTTTCCTGGATAGTTATACGCATTGGAATTGATTAGTTGAGATAAAGTCTAGGTACTCAAAACATACAAATTCCATTTTGACGGTGATATTCCTAATAATCAAACATTTTTCGACAAATTACATAATAGTAAAACTGCATCCATGACTCTTGATATCTTGAAATAGGAGGAAATTGAGTTTTTCTTCCAATTTGATATTACATATCAATGTTATACTAAAAAGGTATGAATTAAAATCTATAAAATATCTAGAGACTCGAATGAAAAAGTTAAAATTTATGAGTAATGATCGAATGGCTGTTTTTCAATTTCATGTTTTTGGCACTGTTTATCAGTTAAGCATCTTTATGTAGCACTGCGCATGTCCACCACTGGTCCGGTTTACGCTCCTCGAAGTGAAAAAAGATTTTAAGAAAGTCAAAGGAAATGAGTTTCTCAAGCGTTGATTCAGTTGTTTTGAAATTGTGCAAGGTTTCCCTCACGAAGATTACCTCTTGTGACCCATAAAGTAACTGCAACAACAATAACTAAAAAAGTACTGATGGGCCTCCCGTAAACTCTTCAAGACTGCATCGTTACCGACTCCTGCTTCTGAGCCACCTCTTCCTGCATAATCGCATCCGAAGTTGTAAAAGTTCGCCACCTCCTGCCCATTGCGCATACCTTTGCCAGGCATCCCCCATATCGAGACTTCTCCTTCGCATTTATAAGCCCACGAAGTTGAGCAGATCTCTCGGCAAGATTTGCGGTCGAGTGTATTCCTTAACAGCACCACACTGTGAATGCCAGGTCGACCGACATCTTTGTTTATCCCCCTACAAGCAGCGGCTGCAGATGTATGAATTGTTTGCCATGCTAAATCATTGGCAGAATACTTATCATAGCCACCTGGAAGAAAAGATTGGGGTATTTTCCCATCACGATCCAGTTGGGGGACGTTGTCTTTTATGGAGCTCAAAATATCATTGATGTTGGGATTTACAGTGGTCTTTGGTGCCGCTGTTGTTGCTTGTACAGCATTTCCTCGATTCTGATTTGCAGGAAAGTACTTCTGTGTCCCTTGCTTTATGCTATCTAGAAAGTTTACCACTCTCTTGTTTCTTAGCTTTCCGTCAGTTTCCTTGCTGTCATGTGGTTGCTGGTTGGTAGTTGCACCATCGACCAAGTGTCCAAACGTCTTCTCTAAAGTTTGCATCTATAAAGTATGAAAATTCTCTCTGTAACTATTGATATACACACTATGTGTACGGACATTAGATTGTGGCTAACGTATTTTAGGAGAGGGTAATAATGATAATAGTAATAATAATAAGAATAACAGGCATACTTTTACGGGGTAAAACCTATTGTCTGATATGAAGTACAGCTACATTTCTCCTCTGTACCCAAATGTACTCAATAGTAAACTAGAGAGTAAGTTATTAGACAAAGCAGATTTTACTATATTACAGACAGTTTGGTTTAGGTATTTTGATAATCTTGTATATGGGGAAAATGTTAAATCTCGCTCATTAGTTTTCTGGTATAGTACAGTACAGATAGTAACTCGATTGCTTTCTATTAGTATCAATATCATTTTATATACTTCTCTATTAAAGGTTAATAGTAGATAAGACATGGATCTTCTGGCAAACGTATGCAGTAGTAGCAGTAGTAGCAGTAGTCGTAGTAGTAGCAGTACTAGCAGTAGTAGAAGTAGTAGCAGTGGTAGCAGTAGTAGTAGTAGACATAGTAGTAGTAGTAGTAGTAGTAGTAGTAGTAGTAGTAGAGATAGTAGTAGTAGTTGAGATAGTAGTAGTAGAAATAGTAGTAGTAGTAGTAGTAGTAGTAGAGATAGTAGTAGTAGGAATAGTAGTAGTAGTAGTAGTAGAGATAGTAGTAGTAGTAGTAGTAGAGATAGTAGTAGTAGTAGTAGTAGAGGTAGTAGTAGTAGTAGAGATAGTAGTAGTAGAAATAGTAGTAGTAGTAGTAGTAGTAATAGTAGTAGTAGTAGTAGTAGTAGTAGCAGT
>JAAAKL020011452.1:0-13642 GCA_010016065.2 Carybdea cf. marsupialis auct. non (Linnaeus, 1758) | reverse complement strand
CAGTGGACTCCCAGTAACGACCTATCAGTGGACTCCCAGTAACGACCTATCAGTGGACTCCCAGTAACGACCTATCAGTGGACTCCCAGTAACGACCTATCAGTGGACTCCCAGTAACGACCTATCATAGGCTCCCAGTAACGACCTATCAGTGGACTCTTAGTAACGACCTATCAGTGGACTCCCACTGTTAGACTGTTGATAAAATTTTCTTGGAGTACAACATATGTGATGTTAACTCACGACTCTTAGTCACTTTGGTCCTGTAACTAATAATAAATGACTGACTATTAAATCTAATTTTTAAGATCCTAAATGTGCTTCTCAGGCACCACATCGTATGACTTGGGAGATACATTTAACACGTTTACAATATATAAAGTACAGACAATGCTTCAATGATCAGTAAAACTTTGTTTAATCAGATGTTAGCTCTTCACGAAATTTAGCGCATAACGGACCCAGGCACAAATGAGACAATTTTTTGCTATGCCTGGTCGATTAGTCGGGCTAGGAAGCGTCATGGAATTCTCAACGCTTCATTTAAAGGTCACCAATGATATCTATATAGCCTAAGAAAACTCATATCAATTCGTGTATATAGACACATCTCATTTTACTTCATTTTGTAAAGCTAATTTATCTTCACTTCCATACGATACATAATTAAGTCCTGAATTTGAATGCTTTTTCCGTTGCCTTAACACTTGCATGCTAAACAACTGACAAAGTTGTGCTGAAACGTGCCGATTAAGTACCTTAAAAGATTGGATTCAAAGTATGTGAGATGAAAGCAGAGGGCTTGAAAACCTTGTGTAGTTGCGAAAGGGCGATACTGATCAATTCCAAAGCTTGGTTGCCATGGTGAGTCTAATAGTCATATCTACGTAAGTGTATTGTAGTATTAGAATGTCACGACAAAGTTAATTTGACGAGTCTAAGTATAGCAATTTTTGTAAATTTCTCAAAAATTTGCTGTTTGGCTGGGCGGAGCTTCAATATAATACTGGAAGCGTTTGTAACTATCTTATATAATAGAACGGTAATAGCTCATTAGCTGCATTATTATGTGACTAGTGGCTTGTCAACAAGATCAAAATAGTCTCAAATGTTAACACCTCTAGCAAATCTATTCTACGGCGCCACGTTACCATTGCTAGCTGCAAGCGAATAAAAATTTTTGCTTCCGAGTATCTAAGGTTTCCTATTCTGGTCACACCAAAACGGTGCGGACTAGATGAATTAAGACGGCTGTTCACCGAAATTTGAACACTCGCTGTTCGACTAGCCTATCATCCTATCAGTAATGTTTAATAGCAAATTCATCAGTGTTAGATTGCACTTTTGGCTGCAAAATTTGCCTCATATTGCTTTTTCGCATTCGCCTGTTAAAGAAAAGATCCATACGTCCGGCATGAATGTTCGACTTCGAAGATCTTGAAGATCATCTTTTCCTATTCCATGTTTAGATCGCGATAAAAGGGGAGTGAGGAAAAAAGTAATGTAGCTGCTACACGTGATCCAGTTTTCAAGCCATCACTGGTATATCACAGGCAGAAGTATCAAATATGTTAAATAAGATTGACATGGGATCCGTATCAGCAATAAAAGACTTGTGACTCATAAAGAGGACAAACTTTGTGTATTGACTTGTGTGCAGCTTAATACACGATTTTCTTTGCGCGGCATTTGAAAATCTCGGAAAGTCTCCACCGCACACGTCAGTCAAAGTGCTGAGCAAAACGAGCAACGAGATATTTTGCTCAGCAAAAATCTTAAGTGTGTGGTTAGCTCTGGATGATTACAGAAACCCTTTTGACGAAGGTAATTAAAAGAAAAATAAGATGAGAAGTATTGTACTCTTTAACAGGACCGGGCAGAGGAATTTGACTTTTGATATGGGATATCTTCGAGGCGCCGAGAGCCTTTCAGTGATATAAATGCTGGAAAAGTTTGACAAGTTTCTACACAGGTGCCAAAAAAATTGACCCAGCAGCAATTACTGAATCTTACGACAAATTTTAACTTTAAGAAATTAGAAAAAGAATCGTACATCGCCTTTTTTAGCGATTGAATCACCAAGGAATGTTCAAAACTTCCGGCAAAAGACATAACCACAATCAAATTCAAAGTCGCCCAAAAATTATTCACCTTCAAATCTTAGCATGAAAAATACATGTGGAAGATTTATAGCTACCTTAAACCTGATAATGGAAAAGATATCATGTACACTACCTTCGCCTTAATCATATTCATTATCGATTGTTAGATGTAACATGCGGTCTACTGAAGAAATTTCTTGAGGAGAATGTGTGGCATTGCAGGATTTTGGGTATCAGTTGAATTGGAAATTTTGTGTACACACAAAAGAAACGTTCAGTTACACTCTCATTAGTTTGATTTTTTCGTACAATGAACATGTTGTAAGTGAAAATAAGTCAGTTTATAGAAGCTTAGGCAATAAAAGAGAGGACTGAGGCAAAAGCTATAAGATCACTGATATAGGAAAATCCAATGCATGCGTTTTTCTTCTGTGGCTCTTTTGTGGATTAAAGACTCTTGTCATTATCACAGAAATAGGAAAAATTAGAACTAGCATTAGCAATTGAAATCACATATGGTTAACAGTATTACATACCTTTAAAAATACATTTCATCCCTACATACTTTTAAACATACATTTTACATTCGTTTAAAAATTTGAAAATAATTATTGGCACTACACAGTATGTAAATAATTCGAAATAGTGGTTCTCGACTACATACTGAAAATAACCTCCACTCCACTCTCATCAGTATTGTTCGTACAAAGAACAACCTTAAGTTAAGGTAAATCTTTCTATAACAACTAGGCAATAAAAGGGAGGACCGAAGGAAAAAGTATACAATCACTAATAAGAAAAATAAATTCACCTCAATTTCTTTATCGTAAACAAGTTTTTTTAATCATAAAAAGTACAGAAATCAGAACAGAAAACTGTTTGCTAGAAATCGCTTTCAATGTCCCAGAGGGATTGAAATATAATAGTTTCCCTTATAAAAGCCCCAGGGTCATCACATCTTGCTGTACGATGTATCTCTAATAGGGACATTACATCTAGAATTCTTTCACATTCTCCCAAAGATATCAATCGATTGTTCAGTTTACGTCGTGATGCAGGAAAGATATTCAACTTTTTTAAAAAAACCAAAATAACAAGCTTTTACATGACGTAAGGTAGCGACCTTTTCAAGAATTTTCAGAGAATGAGGGTCACCAATAACGAAAGCTTCAAATTCTGTAGTCTTGATCAACTCCTTTGAGAGAAGGAATAGGAGGCCGGCAAGAGTTGAAGACACAAAACTTCTTATCGCCCCCTGGAACTGGGCTGGCAGATACAAAACTGTGTTATTGACCAAACAGAAGCCTTGATTAGGAAAAAATCGACCACCGAGGTTTCCCATAACAGCAAAATTAATAAAAACAACTTTTTGAAGATATTTCTAAGTAGTGTCATTAAGAAGATAGTATTTGATAGAATCAGGTTGTCCCTGTGGTGATATTTTCACTTTTCTCTGTTATCTCTTCAATCTTGATATATCTAGATCTGCATGTGGATTATCGTTTTTACACATGATTTTTTGTGGTTAGCTTTAAATACCGGTTTATTAAGCTATTGCTTTGATTCTCGAGTATCGCATATAGACGTGTAGACGAAACTGTCCGATTGATTTCAGTTTGTGGTAAATCCTCAGTTCACTTAGGACGCTGGGTGGCAGCGATCTCGGACCAAGTAGTGGCATGTTGACGGTATCCTAACATATTTGTTTTGGGTTGGAAATAAGAGTTACAATTAGAGAGGGTATGCATCAGGAAATATCTTCTGCACATCATCTCCGTTCTTATTAAATATCATCTTAGTAACTTTTCAGGAAAATGGAAAATAACTACGACTGTTGTTATTAAAACAAGAAGATTTGTGAAGAAAAGTTTCCTTTGGGTTTTTAAGGCTACTTCTGGTTCAAAGACCGTATATTGTAAACCTTGCCAAGTAGAGATTGCCTTAAAGCCGGCAAATCATGAGAAGTGAAAGGCTTGCACTAGCTCAGTCAGAACCTCCTCAAACTACATTCCCCGTAAGGAGGAGACCGGTTCAAGATCTAGTGCTGGCTGTAGCAATCAAAATCAATAAAATTGTTCGACCGCAGTTGAGGGTGACGCGGAAGCTCTCTTTCAAATGGCTTCTGTTCGAAGACAGTGAAGGACGCCACTCCTCTTCCTTGTGTTTCCACAAATTGACCCCAGTATGAACTGGTTCCCATTTGCCGACCTCGGAAGGATGACCCACTGCGTTGGCGGCCAGCTTGATGGTTCAGTTTACAAATTGATGAAACAGGCAAATTTTTAAATCGCCCAGAGGGGTATTTGAACATGGAACCTTCTGCACTCAAAGCTGCAGACTGAACCGAAATGTGGCATTATCCTGGCTGTATCAACATCCCACCATTAAAAAATGTTTGCAATCGAGCTAGCTCCTGGACAATCTTGATTATCATCAAATTCACTTTGTGTTTTGATTTCACAGTGAAGTCTTTTAATGAACTTTTTCCCACTAAGTGGAATGGACACTGGGTTATGAGTGCAGCAAAGTAGAAGTAAATATTGCCTTATCTGATACTTGCGTTTACTTAATTTAAGCATGACTATGTTTGATGCACGTATAAAGTGAAGCTTTAGAGCTCATTTAACAAAGTTCTTCAGAAGGGAGACAGCAGCCGGGAAAGAAATAGTAGAAATATCGTGTGCAAAATCCTTGAGAAAGTCCCTTGGATATAGTAATGGTTAATAATAACAGTTTCATGTTCTGTGCATAGGAAAGGTCGGAGTAGAAAACGAATTTGCATGGATCAAAACTCGTTGTGATGTTCGAACTAGCAAAATCAACGGTTGCATATGTTGCTGTTTGAGATGCCTTAAAATGGAACGTTAGAAAAGGAACAATAGTTGTCAAAGGATCCGAACTAGTACTGATCAGTCTGGTATTTGCAAATAACCTATTAGGTCCACACTGGATTTGATCTACTATCCGAAGTAAAGAGACTTTTATGAATCCTAACCACTCCTCCCTCAATATGGAAAATGACCTCTGGCCAATATTTGGTATTACTGATTGTGTTGCAAGACGTTGAATGCAACAAAGAAAACAAAAAGATCACACTTTTCCTTACGCTTAGTAATAAATCATCGGGCTTTAATCTTACATCATGAATACGAATTTGTAAGGATTGAGATTGAAACTCCAACATGAAAGATAGGCAGCAAAATGGACTTCGGTCATCATGGCAGACCTACCAAAATACTCTACTTTTCTAACATATCGCTTGCACCTGGTCAATTCAAAATACGCCATGGTAATTAAGTTGCAATTTCTAGAAATCATGCCACTCCTCCCTTTGTCTGGAACCCATTTGCCCTTTTCAATAAAGAATTTCCCAATCAGACCTCTACAAAGCTCAAAGCGTTAATTTTGTTTCTTTAAGTTCGAATCTTAAGGCAAGTAATAGAAGAAAGTAAAGTTTCTACTGACATCGCCTTTAAAGACAATTTGACAGTAAGGAGTATCTTTTGGTTATGTAATATCTGCGCTACCTTACCCAAGTGCCCTATGGTCTTATCAACGTTGAAGTCGATGGCTGATATTTTGCGAACTATTTCCGTCTTTGCTCGTAACTAAATCAAGTAAATAAAAGCTGCAACTCACTTCAGGAAATGATCCTTGAGGGAGACTGTATTTGCTGCTTGGTGGAATGCCAAGGTACACAGTTTTCGTTCGCCTTTATTTTAGTTCTTGGCTTTCAGAGGCCGCTCTCCTTTGCTCTAGCATCTGTTCCACCTCATGATAGTTCCTTTCAAATATCTCTTACTCGTCGACAAGCAGCCTGTCTCATGGACTGCCTCTTAAAAATGGTTTTGCGACTGTGCTTTGTAACACAAGAGTACTGGGTGCATAGCCTTGGTGTTGTCCAACAGGTACTTGCGAAATCTGGCTGTCATCTTGTTTGCTTCTCACATTTCTTGCACTGTCTTGGTACATTTCTTGTCTTAACCATATGTATTGTTCTGGTATACATTTTCTAGGTATACTAATAAAAGTACATTCCGAGACGCATGGTCTATACTCACTTTTTAATGTGAGATTCACTTGATGGATCCTAGCATATTTCTCATTGCTTCAGGATCTTTTGCGCAACGCCTGGTGTCGAGGAAAACCTTGTTGAAATGTGAATGAAGACATTTTCACAATCAATTTTTTGGATATATTTACAGCTGCATGTTCTTTCGAACGCTAACTCCTAGCTGTTGCTACCAATTTCCTTTCTCAAATAATTTTGGAACAGGTTACGACAAGTAGTTCTGTGATACGATCTCGTGGCAATTTCAGGGTCTTGTAAAAAATACCAATTTTACATGTCATAGGAACCTTCTGTTTATAATAAGGAGTTAGGTAATTATGTTATGGCTCCAAATTAGCAATAGCTATCTTTTTAATATGTTAGGTTTTAGAAATGACGTCACTGTCAGTAAAAATCTAAACACAATTTTTCCTAACTTGCTATATAGACCAGACACTGGGGAGGAAATCACATGTTGATTATCTTGCATGACAAATATGGTGTCTGAATACAACAGAATTTGGCTTCTACTTTTCAAGACGGCGGATTTTGATTAAAAATTGTTGTGAATTGACTTACTAATTAATGTATTAAAACTGCACGAAATAGCGAATTCATTTTGTACTTAAAAGCTGTTTTCGTCTGACACTCCTAAGAGTACAATTCGTCAGAAAGTAACCGAAAAGGGAATCAATGAAATTGTTTACCCAACTGTGTCTTACAAGGTAGCCAATCAGAATTCTGACTGCCTGATTGGTGTTGTTTTGACCAATCAGTGTCCGTGAAGCAGAATGGTTAACCGAAAATGCCCAATGAGAAGACAAATTCTTTTTGTCTACCAAGCAACGGTTTTCTTGCTTTGATGTGAATGTATTCTAAAACGGCCAAGTGAAATATAATATAAATATATATAAATATAATTCTCCCGGCACAAGAAGTATTATCTGCACTTCGCTCTATAAGCTTCACATCTAATATGATAAGCGAGGATGTGTATCTGTAAGCTGAATAGGCGGCCACACCGTTTTGCCTATTATTTTGAAACTTTTGATTCGACTCTTATCAAGGCTACTTAATTAATGTTAATTAGGAAAGTATAATTGATAGTATATCTACTGAACAATACAAGAGATAATCAAATGATATTGTGCAAAATTAATTATCATCGAATGCAATTTTGTAACCAAAAAATCCCCACAACATATTGACAACAGATTTACCAGGCTGAAATTCCAATCTTGTTACAAAAATAATGTCTCAACAAAATCAGCGTAGATGCTTTATGTAGAAATCAATGAAGCAAAATCAAGAAACATCATCTATAAACATCATCTTCAGGTTATAAAATACTCTAGAGTAGCGATGTTATGCAAGGATAAACCAGTCTTTGAAAACAAGTTAAACTATAAGGTAAGATTACAAGTAACGATGAAAAAGCAACGAACCAGTCCCCAAAGAGAGATTAGAATAGGAAGACATAAGATGGACTCAAGGCAGCATTCATAGTAGGCTTGTGTTTGGCAAGTAGACGTTTTTCTTTAATCTAGAGTGTCTGTGTTACAGATAGAATATGCGGCACGCAGGGACAAGTAAATCAAGGAAAATATAGGATAGGTGCCACTACAAATTCAGCTTTTGTATCTTCGGCTGTAAAACTTAGAGCCCATAACCTTACTCTACTTAGCTCATGCCCTCCCACCTAGAGTCGCTGGAACCAGCCCAAACAGTATCAATCCCGGGAAAAGAGGGAACAGCGTTAGACCGGATAACGCATCCTTCTTTGTTATTCTTCTGATTTCACTTTTTAATTTATAGGACTAACAAAAGCTGTGATGATTTTCCCTTGTGCAGTTACTATATTTCAAAGGAATTCTACCTAATATATTGAACAATCAGGGTGGGCTTATGTTAGTCTAGTGTGCTTAGTTTTCTCCTAAAATAAATAGGTAAAGCAAAATCTTTTCAGCAACCTAAAGTTTGCATTTGCATACAGTAAAGCAAAATCTTTTCCTGTTCCAGCTTTGTCTCTCCACATCAAATATCAAACACCAGCTTCACACAATTGTAGTAAACTTTGATAACATCATTGCTTCTTTGTGACGAAATGTTTCCCATAGGTGATCCAAGTTTGAAACTTGCAAGAAATCTAAATGAAATGTTAACTTATAAAATAGCAACTTTTCATCAGTGATCCCTAAGGTACCGTTCAATTCTACCATGTTTTCAAGGATTTCAAAATGCCATGTCTGGAGTTTGTGGGGTACCTTTCATCAGATGAGGTAGTTTTACTCCTAGTAACGAGGTCCCTAGCAGATGAAGTTAATGCTATCTCATTCTATAAAAATATGGAGCAAAATTTGCAAATGTGTTTACCAGCTACCAGTGGAATCAACAAATATATAGTTTTAATAATGATTAAAATCATTTTTATGGCTGAGAAAACTTTGCTCAATCCATTGATTCTTTTATACAGAGTTGGATATTTTTACGTGCTCGCCATTATTGATCCCAGTTCTTTTAAGAGTCCCACCTAACTGTGTTTAATAAACATGTCTACTGTATACTTGCACCTTCTTCCTTGTTAAAACAACCTAGTGTTGGAATAAAACATTTGAATGATTCATTTCTTTGAAAAGTGATAAAACAAACTAATTCTTTGCGCTTCATCATCACAAAATATGGGTAAACATAATGAATGTAAGACAGAATGGACAAGAAATTCTTATAAGGAGTGAATGCTACTGAATGCACAGACAAAGAGTAAAGTATGATTGTTGGAGCATTTTTTTTTAAGTAGAATTGTAGATTTTTTCATATCGGTCAATGCAGAACAAGGCTCTATATCACTGATAGCACCTGTTTCTGGCCTTATGTGTATTGTCTCAGTGCGACTTAGCAATCATAGAGTATAAGCTTTAATATTCCTCTACCTTTTTTATTATCGCCCACTTTCCAGCAAAAAAGATTTGTTAGTGACTGTAGAGGACGTTCTTGCACTCTATAAAGCTCTGATCTCCTTCCGACCAGCTTTCCGATCTACTACATATGCCTCCAACCTTACCCTCTGCGCCTACTGATCACATTTTGCAAGATTTAGGTATCAGTTCTCTTGTACTTGTTTTCTATTGCTCTTACTACTGCGTCTCTCTTCTCTGTAACGCTACTCATACGAAAGGGTTTAAGGTTATACTTTCCAAGCCTCTTGAAAAGTGTGATATCGTGAGCCAGCATATCTGACTCAGCAATCTAGAGAATCCTAGTTGCCTCGATCCAGTATTCATAAATGATGAAAAAGCACTATTCTTATGATGTAAGATACTAATAATGTAATTCCTATTGTATATAAATACCTTGTAAAAAGACTTGATCCTGAGTAAGAAATTAGATAAGATGTACAATTGTTGTCTCGTATTTACTCGACACTCCTGTTACTGAACCTTTGCGCTAGAGCGTTTCTTCAGTAATTTAGAACATAACAAAAGGCTGCGACGATATCTGCATGATTGTCATTAGGGAAGCGGAGCATCATCACAGTACAAACTTCAATTATTGATACCAAGGGTAATTGCAGCTGTTCATCCTTTCTAAATATTTCAATACTTCAGTAGTGCTCAGTGTCCAGGGTATTCTCAACCATTTTCACTCCACACCGCTGCTCGATTCTTACCAATGGATTTGATGGTATCTCATACATCTGCAAAGGCCACCCTTCACGAGGGTAAAAACTGCACTACAGACATCAACATTTCAACTTTCCAATGTCACCTTTTGCCTTACGTTCTCCAACTAACTGCTGCTTCTTGGGTTGTTATTGTTATAAAAACACTCTATGAATTTCTGTACCTTTAATATCATCTTTGTAATCAAGATTGACTTGATAATATTATCATGTTGCCTGGTAAATCCTATTCCATGGTAGAGAAGTCGGCAAATATACTGGTTCCCCCACCTGGTGCTCCAGGTGACGAAAAAGCTGTAGTATACCTGTAGTATCCCTGTAGTATTAAACACAAGACCTTTTAAATGAGGTCTCTAATATAATGATACACCATACAGCAAATTATGTTTGACAATGTCTTGTCTAGGCAGAGTTTCTCGAGTCTATTAAATATATAATAACATATTATTAACATATACAATAAAACGCTGTTACTACCAGTATCTGTATACGGTATCCGTATACGGTGTCTCACTATAGGTACTAGGGTATAAAGTTATTTCCAGTAGATCAAAACGTTGTCAAATATAGCTATCTCTTTGGAGCATTATATTTCATCAATGCACCGTTTCACAGTTAGAACGTTTCGGTGTTACGGCTCCCCGTGTTTCCCTGCTAACCACAAAAATTTCGACCAAAACAAACTACGTTGGCGTTCTCAAGGTCTAAGTTGATGTTAGCACTACATTTATTCGTCTTCCATTATCAGGGACTGTTATTATTTTAAGAGCCATTTTCGAGTTGTTTGATGTTTGGTGTGGTGAAATTGATTAATCATTGCTGATTTAGGAGAAAAGCCCCTCTATAACTATAACGATTACGATACTCACCAACGATAACAAGACGTTACACACTATTGTCTGAAACGACGTGTAGTATGAAGGCTCAGCATCCAATTGTTGGGGATAGACATGAACTGTAATGTCAGATCAGGAGACTTTGGCGGAATATCTTTTAACAGTGAAATCAAAATAATAAAGAAGGATCTGCTTTCCTGGCACCCTTTGAAGAATGTAACATGGTAGTTTCTAAATCTAAGGTTTCAAAATCACAGTAGAAATCTGTGTACATTCATATACAAAAATAGTACAAATGAACAATTATAATATTATTTAATCAACAAGAAATAAATGACTGTGCTAAAAATGTGAAGTATAGAGCAGCTCCTTCTGAATTGGCTTCGATCATAGAATAGTAAGGGCTGAAATACTGTAAAGCTAAAACTAAATAAAAGTAAAACTTTGTGAAATTAAAACTAAGCGTCAACAATTAAGATACAATTAAAACCTTATAGTCTAAAACTTGGAAATCAAATCAAAATACAACATAGAAATTCATAATTGTTTCAACTTATTAAATGTGAATGGTAACACTTACTCCAAAGGAGAAGTCTACTAACCAAATGCAAAAGGCAAAGGAACAGCGACAAAATGCTATCCCAATCAAATATAAAACTAAAACCCAACCCTTGAAAAGTTATGCCGTCGATCAATGCAGATCAATAATTCCCACAAATCCTATATATGCATTGAGGACAAAACAGCACTGGAGAAACTCGAAACCCGAAAATTTTGGTGGAATACCACTTTCATCGCTGTACTGTGGTAAGGTGATCTGACCAACAGACAGAACAAAGCAAGCTCGTTTCCAATCTCGTAGGAGTTACTATAAAAAGATGCTTCTGATCCATTTCAGCCTCACCTTGAAAAATTCTTTTTAATAAACCAGAAATGCTTCAGAGAAGACAGGTTTACAGTTGAACTAATCTTATCCCGGAGGAGAATCACCGAAAATTTTCAAGTCGAAAACATCCCACTAGTCTTCAATTTTTCATGAACTTGCGTCTTTGACTCTGTCAGCTAAGATGAGCTGTTACAAATCCTGTCAGCTATAACAATTATAAACCTATTATCAAAGCCATAAAAACAAGATTTTGCAATCTACTGCATCATTTTTGACAGGAGGTGATGATACAAATTTTTTCCAACCCCGAGGCAGGTGACCTGCACGCGATACGCTTGCATCATACGTTTTTATAATCATGAGTGACTACGTACTACACATAGTCACTAAAAGCTCATAAATACTTAATCTTACTTGCAAAAATGAAATATTAAGTAGTTAATAGTAACGTATCTAACGAGCACTGACTATGAGGATGGTATTGGTCTTCTTACAAACAACGAATGCAAAAGCCTCACGTAGAAAATACAGCCTAAAGTATTGGAATAAATATAAACCAAAATGAGACTAATGATACTGTGTGCATGTTCTATAGCACACATAGATAAAAAGCTATTGACAAGAGTACATGACTTCCATAATCTCTGTTTGTGGGTGGACAACTCTGTCAAAGGCATTAAAGACAGAAAGGCCTAAGTTTGAAAAGCAGTTGGTAAACTTAACATCACATCTTCCAGCCTAAATCGTAGATTTGAAACAACCGTTTTTCTAATCACTTATTAATAGTCTATTTTACTTTACGATGCCAAAAGGTGAACGTTGACGATGAATGAAGAGTTGTTGGCACATATACACTTCTGCAGCAAACACACTCTGAAAATCAGTCGGAGACAACATTTTTTAAGCAAAGAATTTATGATAATCTCCACGAAACGTTTTAGAAGAGATTCAGACTTGTTGGTTATTGATGGCTATGCAACGAAGCGGCACCATATATTGGGTCCTGTGCGAGGCTAAACATCGCCGATAAAACGCTAGGAAACCGAGCCTGGGTTGCGCCGCCCTCCGGTCAGAAGGCAGCAGTCTCAATGTTGAAGAGTGGGGTACTGCAATGAGCGAGAGGATGCTCTGGCAAACTGTGCTGATTGATTTGGGTGCGCGTGACCGTTGATTATTACAATGATGTTGTCCAATTCACAATATTTAAGTTCAGTAAACAATTCCATTTCTGTATTGGCATAATTCTGTTGTTACCAGCTAGGAATATGACAATTTAATATTTAAACATTCGCAACTTCAATACATTAATGTAACTACATTTCGAGTAATATTATTTAAAATGTTTCGAATTCTAAGCGACCAGCGTCATTATCATCATCTTCGAAACTGAAGTATCACAAATTTCAAGTAGTAGTATTGTAAAGAAAATGACACATAGTTGAAAACTAGAAATTAACCAATCGTAAACTAACACAAATCAACTAACGCCACCCAGATTCTTTACTAACCAATCATTCTTCACTTCCTGTGTTATTTTTATAGTGATTGGTTGTAGTAGTTTAATATATATGTAGTTCAATGTGTTGTAATAAATGTGTGTGACAGACCTCTGAATTCTATGAGCGCTCTCGTAGATAGTCCTTTTCATAAAAAGATGACGAGGCATGAAAACGAGGCGAGGGCTGTATCGACGTATCACCATGTTGACAATCATTATTTTCTGTTTCAAACATTCAGTAACGTATGGTCTAAGACACGCTTCTTAGTTTTAGTTTGAGACTGTTCGACCTTTCAGTTTGCAAACTATGACTGGAAGGAGAGAATATGACATGTTCAACCCATCGGATTTCGAGCTGCAACTTAATCAGAGTGGAAGTGATATGAAATCGTCGTTAATGTGTTCCATCTCGATTGCTCATTAGCCTATCAGGAAGTTCAGTAAGATTTGAACTTCTTTCCACGATTTATTTTCGATGTTTGATAGCTAAGATAGGTTCCACGAACGAATTCAATCGTTTCTTTTGTAGTGTCACTGAAGACGTTTTAAAATCGAGTTAAGATACTGCTATCAAGGCAAGTCACTTGATT